>VXBX01004289.1:0-49854 GCA_013400415.1 Scytalopus superciliaris | reverse complement strand
CAGCCGCCAGCCTGCCGCGCCCTCCCGCGGGCATCGCCGCGGGCTTAGCCGGGCCGGTGCCCAGCGGCCGGCCAGGCCGGGGCCGTGGGGTTGGCACGGGCTGTGACAGCCGCCCCGCCTCACACCTCGCACCTCATCCCTCACCGCGTGCCCCGCGCCCACTGTCAGCGCTGGGTCACACAGGAGCGGGAGCGGCGCTGGTTTCTCACCCCGCCACCAAAAACCCCTGCCCTTGGCTCTTGGGAGAGACAATGGGAGCTGGAGCGACACTGGCTGCCCTGCAGCTCCGGGCTGGAGTGTTCGGCGTCAAACCCAGAGTTAGCTGTTCCATGAGCAGCCAGCGTGCCAAATCATAAATGTTTTAAAGAGGAAAGGGGATAATCGATCGCAGTTGGCGGTAGGTGTCACAGGAAGGTGGTATAATATGTGCGCTGGGCCAGCTTCTCCTGCCCCGTGGCCGCGTACACCGAGTGCCCAAAGCAATCCGCCAACCCGGAGAGTGTAAACGTGCCAAACTGAGAGCCCGATAGCACTGACAATAAAATCCGGTTCTGTGGAAGGTTTCGTCTATCTGTGAAAAGTAGAGGAGGTATTGGATAAGTGGCTTCCACTAAGAAAGGGTTAACAATTACTGTAAATGTTTGTGCAATTTACATGAAACCTCAAGGCTAACATTGCTGTCCAGCACAAGGGCTTTCGCCTAGATGGCTTTTACCTCAAGGGCTTTCATTAGCAACAGCCTAATGACTTAAAACGACTGTGTTTTCTTAGCTTGTGTAGGATGAAGGGGTCAGAGAGCATATATCGTGCTCTAGAGGGAATAAACAAGCGGTGTGTCAGGGAGTACCCTTCTCTGGGTAGCTGAAGTTAGCTCAGTTGAAAACTATGCTGAAGATTTGGCAAGAAAGTTGAATGATGTGATGTGCAGGAATACTGGAGGTTTGTTTGTTAAAGTAGGCTATAGAGAATTCCCAGATCACCACTACAGGCAATTTGCCCCTGAGGTATGCTGTAGAAAATTCCTAGCATAAACAGTATCTGGCATGATGAGCAATCTGGGCATAATTAGCAAAAGGGAAGCATGGCAACATTTCCGCCCCCCCCCCTCCCCATTCTGTTGATGATGCTCAAGATGAGACTTGCTGGAGTTTGGAGCTTTGAAAGTCAGGATTAAGTGTTTAAAATTTTATTTTATTTCAGGTGAAAATTTACAGTCATCTGAAAAAAAAGTTACTAGAAGAGTTTGCATCTACAGAATGAAAGTAAGTAAATTGGTCAAGAGTTGCACACCACATCAGCTACTACATGTTGTGTGGCTTCTGTGGCTTTCAGGATACAAAGTGAAAATTAAGAAAGCCTATTTAACAAAGACTAATAGAAAAGTCAGCCTAGATTTTGTTTTTTTCCCAGCCTTTTGTACTGTATTAAAACAGATTTCCTACCGCAACGTGTGGATCTAACAGATATTTATTTGATTGAATATCTGTTCATTTGACATGGGGTCTAAAGGATGACACTTTGTTCTTAGGAGGTTGTATTTTCCTTGGGTATGTTTATTATGTTGTCATCCACAGAAAGAATGCTGCACTGAGAGTTACGGTACAGTATGGAAAGAGAGAAATGCCAATTGTAATAGCCATTGTTACAAATCTACTTATAATGATCTCTAGCTTTTCATATACCTCATGATTTGACTTCAGTGTAATTTTAGTTGATGCACCCATCATGAATGCTTTTCTCTGTCAGTTTATTGGGTGCTCAAGTTGTGCAAGTGCTGCTGGCATTGTAAAGTGCAGAGCCTTCCTAAGGAAGTCCAAGGCAAGGCCTACAATTTTTTCCCTGATCACTTGCCTTTGTTGTTTGTGTTTTGTTGCTGTTGTGTTCTTTGGTTGTTTGTTTCTATGTTTTTTATTTTGTCTTTTTTAACAAGCCCTGCTTGCAAAGGTGGTAGATGTTTTTTTCAGAAGCTCAATGTCTTTTTTAGTCTGTCTCCATCCTTGTTCTGTCAGAACACAGTATGAAGTTTCTGGTAGCACACAGAGGTTTAAGAGCTGCCTTGGGCTGCATACACATCTGAAAATATTTTTCTAGGTTTAGGCATTCACAGTTCAGTCTCCTTCACCTGACATGAAGTTCTTAAATAGCAAACAATGCAATGCCTAGGACCACAACTAGGATGAAAGGCACTTTCTGCTTCTCAAAAGAAGACTGTGAGAGATGGAAAAGTCATTGCTTGATCTCCTTGCCCCAACCATTTTAAGGATGTACAGGTGGTAAAATAAGGCCAGAACACATTTTGCATGTTCAGAGCCAATAGGAGTACCGCAGATATGGTATTCGTTCTCAGACAACTTGCAAGAGAAGTGCAGGGAACAGAACAAAGGTCTCTATGTGACTTGTTGACCTTACCAAAGCTTTTGACACTGCTAGCAGAAGAGGGCTGTGGCAGATTTTGGAACGGTTAGGATGCCCCCCAAGTTCCTCAAAATGATCATCCTGCTGCGTGAGGATCAGCACGGCCAAGTCAGGTATGGCAATGCACTCTCTGAGCCCTTTCCAATAACCAGTGGTGTGAAACAAGGTTGTGTTCTTGCACCAATCCTATTCACAATTTTCTTTAGCATGATTCTCCGAAGGGCCACGGCAGACCTCGATGAAGACAACGGCATCTACATCTGCTGTCATACCGATGGAAGCCTATTCAACCTAAGGCGACTGAAGGCCCACACTAAGACCCTCTATCCTAAGATAGATATGCTAAGATATCCTAAGACTCTATCACCTTGTCCGTGAGCTGCTTTTTGCTGAGAATGCTGCCCTCGTTGCTCACATAGAAGCAGCTNCAACTCCTTGAGCACTTCCATCGGTGCTGCCTCTGCACAATCCTAAATATCCACTGGTCTGATTACATACTAATGTGTCTGTTCTTGAGCAGGCAGAGGTCACCAGCATTGAGGCCATGCTGCTGAGAACGCAGCTGCGCTGGGCAGGGCACGTCTCCAGGATGGAGGATCACCGCCTCCCTAAGATTGTGCTCTATGGTGAGCTTGCCACCGGCTGCCGCAAGAGAGGAGCCCCGAAGAAGAGATACAAGGACTCCCTCAAACAACACCTCAGCCTTGGCCATATTGACCACCATCAATGGTCCACTCTGGCCTCCAATTGGGAGGCATGGAGACACACCATCCGTAACGCTGCTGCTTCCTTTGAGAACACATGCAGAATCAGTCCTGAAGAGAAAAGACACTGCAGAAAGAACCGTGCCTTGCCAATACCACCTATGGAGACTTTCCACTGTGCCTTTTGCAACCGGACTTGCCTGTCTCATATTGTCCTTTTTAGCCACCAGTGCACTTGTAGCATGCGTGGGTAGAACCCTTCCCTAACCATGATGATGATGATTTTTTATGATTAAGAGCAGTTCAGTTTAAAATTCTTCTTAATGTTTAAGTTGTAAGCTTCATCACAAAATCATTGTTTCCTGACAGTAAAGACATCTCCACCTAGCAATGTATTTCTCTGTTCTATGTGTTCCCATTCCAGGTTGTGTTAAAGTTGAAGTCTGACTGCAGCATCACAGATAGATGGGCACAGGCCACAGAACCAGGAAATGAATGATTTGATTTTTATCTATTTTTTTAAAGTAGTGGGGTAATATTTAGATGGTGTTTTTATTAGTCATTAGCATCATACTATCAAGTCATAGTAGCAAATAGTGCTCCTTATAAGGGAGGTCTTGTACAAAGGCGTATCTTTCCCCAAGATAAGTAACAATTTTAACAGAGTGCTTGGAAAGTAGATTAGGCAAAAATCTTGGACCAGCAATAGATGTAGTGACTTGCAGAATAGAGTATAAGAAGCCTGCTATAGGGTCAGTAGCTGCAGCTCATCCTGTCATGCCTTAAACGTAAAATCATCACCATAAATGGGATTATTCTTACATTGTGATGCGGTGGATTCATGTGACTTTATGAAGGAAAATTAAGCCCCTAAAGAACAATATCCCTACTACGTTTCAATTTATTTGTGTCCTCAAGAATTTACAAGAACAGCAGAGGTAAGCTTATTGTCCTTAAACTGAGGAATAAAGTCAGTGTGGCAGTGGACAGGAACCAACCATTAGGAAACCACCTCTCAGTCCCTTTGTCAGCTGGTGTTTTGGCCATCTGTTGGCTTTGTGTTGCCACCTTACAAATTCTGGCATGGGAATATAGTGGAGGAAGGATGAGGAGGGAGCTGAGGGGAAGAGATGAAGGCAAGAGCCAGAACACTGCTGTGCTTCAGTTGTTCTTATTTGAGGAATGATTTTTTTGGAGGCTGCTATAACTCGGCAATAGTCTTGAGACTGCTCTAATGCAGCCTGTCACAATGCCTGGAACTTGGGATGCTTAGAGGAGTTTTTGGGATATCTTTACTTTCTCTGAATCCTTCTGTGCTTGAATAAAGCCAGAAGGAGAATTTTACCAACTGTTTTTAACCGGAGTTAGCTGTTGTAGCCAAGGTTCTTTATAGTGTTGAATAACTGCTGTATCTAAATCCACAGAAAAATATTTACTGGGCACTGAAGCACTATAGATATTAATTAATCTTTACCATAATCCTATGAAGTAGGTAGTAAGTCCTAATGTTTGGTACACATTGTATTTGACAATTGTATTTTACACCCTAAAAGACTAAATGGTCAGTTGGGTACTGCTTTTTAATGGGCAGATTAGCATTAAGCATTTAAAAACATAACAGGTAAATGCATGTTTTTGAAGCACAAAGTCATGTGTGTAATGTTTATATTTCAGTGTTCCCATAGAGTTCTTTTATTCTATTGGGTGAATTCTTTCCTTGTGTGTGGATTTTTGATGCAAGAAAAAAACATAGTGGCCCCTTTGGACTTTCTGTAGTCATTCATATGAATCAAGTGTCTGTGCATGTCAAATGAGTATCAGTGCTTTAAAAAAATCCATACTTTATTTTTTGTTGAAGGCAGCTTGTATTCACGAGCTTTTAACCTCTATAATTTTCATTTTACTTGGAAAGCCATAGGAAAAAAATGAGAAGAATTAAATAGAGAAAATTCAGGTGGGATTGGTCTGTCTACTGGACAATAGTAATTTATATTTCAAATGCATATTTTCCTCAATAAATAAGCATTATTTCACCTGCAAGCCATGTCACAAAGAGAATTTTTTTCCTTGAAGTTTTAGTTGAAAAATTATCCTTGATGATGTGGGTAGTTTCACCTTGCTTTAAGATTTAACTTTAGTACAGTATCATGGATGTTTGATTATAGTAGAGTAAAAGGTAAATACTGGCAGACTTTTACCTCTACCAAAGTGTGAGAACAATAGGTCTATAAGGAACTTCACAAATTCCACAATTCCAAAATGGTTTTGTGGTATATATTCAACAGTACAGTGTGTAAATCATAAGTTAGGGCGAATTCAGCTCTACAGATATAACCCTGGCAGACCAGCATTTTTAGAAAACTTTCAGTATTAAATCTGCCCCTTTTCTCACACAGGGTGTAGAAAAATAGCAGTCATTCTTGGTGTGTGATAATCTACTATGAAAGCTGCTGCAGAGAATAATGTTGAAGGCCTAGTAAAACTCTCATTTCCCTGTTACAAACAGAGATATTCCACCCCTAAACCATCTCAGATTGAATTATCTGTAAGTATATACAGAAGCGTATGTCTTAGTGCTATCTACAGACTTCTTAGATTGAAAACCTGTAAATGCTTTGGCTCCAAAAGACCAAAGCTTGAGTGCAAGCAGAAAGTTAATAGGCTGGTAGTAACAGAGCCAATATCCTCATTCATGCCAGCCGAAGTAAGGCAAGATAATTATAAAGTCAAACTCACTTGACTGAGTTAAGGTCAGAAAGAAACATACACATGAGGCTGGCATTATTCATATGCTGATGGATATTTTTATGAAAAAGTAATAATTAAAATTTACATGACTAAATTGGCCCATCCTGAATGTGTTATTAAGAAAAAGAATCCTGGACAGCTCCTTACTGCTTTAGTCTGACTAACCTATTTATTTCCCTGGGGTTAGGTGAGTAAAAGATTTCCTTCATAGCCTTTAGGGCTGGTGACAATTGGCACAAATAGCTTTATCTGGCTTATCAGCAGTTTGACACTTCAGTCCCCATCAGGCTCTTCAAATTCTGACATCCCAGGGAAGAAGAAGGAACCGATCAGCATTTAAAGAAAATCTTACAAATTCCCAGAGAGCAGTCACACTTTTTAGTGATGAGTCACGGTGCTTTACATTTGCCTGCCTGGAAAGCCAGTGACACTTCTGAATGCACCCAATTATAGGGAAAGGCCCATACATGTTTCCCATTACCATGTCTGCACTGGATAAAAGGCCAGCTTGGCTGATGCCTGTTCTACAATAACGAAGCAATACCTTTTTTAGCTATAAAGACCAGGATTACCCAAGACTCCTGCGGAGTAGCTTTGTGGCATCTTGCTTTTTGACTAGGAACATTATTGCCTGCTTTTATCCAGTCCCTTCCTGCTTCAGGAGCCCTAACCTTCCACTAAGGGACAGGAAAGACAAGTCAGGGCCCTATCATGATAAATCACCCCTGCAAATAACTGGGCAGGGCTGATCTTCCACAGTCTGGACTCCTGAGTGTGCTGGGCAGTTTCTGCAGTAGAAGTAGATGTTGCAACTCCTAGCAGTCTCTTTTGTGTCCTGGGCAGTGGGAGTTGTTCCCATAGCAGTTGCAGCAGGAGCAAATGTGTCAGGAATGGATCTCCACCCACGTGGTGGTGAGGGCTGGGATGGGAAGACAGCCCTAGCTAAAGGTCTTTCACTTATTCTGTGAGCTGTTACGTCCTGTTCTGGAGCAGTTACATCCAATCAGAGAGTCTGGTTGGTGGTGTCTTAAATAATTGCAGCTGAAGCCATCTGAGACTGAAAGTTAGGCCCTGGAGATACACTGGCAAAACTCAAGGGCAAGAAAGGATTGGATTCTGAGGGCAGGCAGAGGGTTTCTAGTCGTCATTCACCTTGTTGAAATGTTTCTCTGAAGTATTTTGAGTGGTGAAGTGGTGCAGACTTAGAAATGAGCTGCTTTCAGTGTTACAGTCATTTTTACTACCCCCATCTATGTGATGTCAAGATGTGACTATCTTCAAGTAGCTCTTACAGTATCACCAGCCAGAAATCTTTGCCCAGGAAAGAAGTTATGATTAGCAGGTGTGAGACCAGTCTGATTTTAGTATTGTCCCATGGTTTCAACGACAAACTCTTCTTGCAGCTTTTGTTTCTTTTTATAATGAGAATTTCCATTTTACACTTTGGATCAACATCCTCTTTCTGAGTAAGAACTGAACCAGCCTCTCTCTGGAGTACCTAATTACTTCTAGGCTTGCTGGGGAGCAGCTGATGGATGAGTGTCCTTCCTGGCCAGCCATGTGTGCTGTCTCTACTGCACTCCCAGTAGAGAATGAGAGATCAAGGATGTTCTTGGTGCCCCTGCAGAGCACAGCTGAACTGCCAAATGAAGCTATTTCTCAAAATTTTGTCTTAAAACCCCATTGTGTCACTTCCCTACCTTTATGCATGTCTATGTCAACAGACTGACTGTTGTGTGCTTTCCAGTGCAGTAATCCCAGCTGCTACTGGAGCCCTCTTTCACAATGCAGTGTGGCACTGCAGTGTGTGCTTTTACTTACAATGTTTGATGAATATGTAAATTAACTACTCCATCTCTTCAGGTAGGAGAGTTGTATGACTTCACTTGTATATCACTGAATATGCTATTCATGAGGATGGCACAGTGGGGCAGGAGCTTGAGGTGGAAGTTTGAAGTATAATTAGCACAACGAAAATGTCAGTTAAAATGTAAGTTGAAATTTCCAATCAGAGCTGAGCTGAAATGATGCTCCTGTGTTCTGTGCATCACTGGTAAGAAAGGCCAGGAAATGCAAACAATTCATGCCAGCTCTGCTTGGATCAGACTAACTATAGTATTGCCTACTCATATTTGAATTTCTAACAGTTATCATTTACTACCATTTTATGATGTTCTCAGTAATATTTAATGTGAATATTAACATACTGTGGTTTTAAGAGTACTTTTTGGTTAAATAAAAATAGAGGGGACTGTACTAGGACAGAATAAATAAGAACATGGTGCTAACTTCAAAACAGCAGAAAAAATATGCCAATGAAGCTGCTTCCACTCATCTAACATCAAAAGATGACTTTACTTTGTACTGTATCCATGATCTTGAAAGCCATAAAAAAATCTCTCAGGGGTATTCTTATTCCTAAGTTACCTTACGTTGTTTTAATTAATTAGCTAAATGGAGATCATTATTCCTGAGGTCTGCTTATTTTTGTCCCTTTTTCAGCTGTGTGTGATAATGAACTTTTGGCCTTTGCTGTCAGGCTGATCATGATTTTAAATAGTAATGTTCTTGCTAGTAGACTGAATTAATCCTATGAGTGGAGATTTTAATATAGGGAACATCTTGGTCAATGGAATCAAATTCTTCTAATTTAGTATTAAACTGGGACACAGATATTTAGAGTTAAGTGCTTAAATGCCAGCATATAAACAGATAGCCAGGCTGTTTTGAAAAAAACTAGTAACTCCCATCAATGTTTTATATATGGTATCTCCTAATATCCAGTATAGATACCTGATGTATTGGTGTAGTACTTTACTGTCTCAGCATCATATCAAAGATATAGGAGATGTAGAACCAAAATGGTTCCATTAATCAGAATTATCACCATATCCATTTAATAATGGACATTTTGCAATGTGCATTTTAAGTCTCCAGAAAAAAATATATTTTTTTTTTCTGTTTAGTTCTCTCTCTCGAACTTAACATTGAAGTAGCATGGTGCTAATATAACTCTGGGTAAAACACTCCTTTGATACATCTTTCATTGAAGAAATACAATTACATTAAGCTTAATTTAATCAAATTAATAGCTATTAAACTTTGGTGACATGGATAGTGACTCAAAATGTGTGAAATCCTGAAGCAAACAAAACTCTTTTAAATTATACATTAGTTTGCACTGGTATCTTGTACCAAAGAAGCAGTCAAGTCAGTCTTTGCATTTACAAATTTATTTTAGACATGTACATGGGAAAAGAGTTTTAAAAGTGCAAATCAAATTCTTTTCTTTGCATGGTGGTTTAGAAGTTACTATGCTATTGATGGGATCATTCTGAACTATTAAAAAAGCACAGTTCATACAAGTAACGTCCAGCAGAACAGGAAGAGATTTTGTGCTGAGGCTCAGGGCTAACAGGCCGAATCTGTGGTTCTGCCCTTCCTCGCCTCCGCCCTCCCCCCCCTAAAGAAAAATGAGAATCAAGTGAGAGAAAGCACCTCTTGACCACCCCCCAGTATTCAGATATCTAGATCTCCATTATCTTGTCCTTTGCTATACATTAAGGAGAAAACTCTACAGAGTTCCATAGGTGAATTAGTATGTCTGTTTGGTTTTATATTTTATTAACAGAAAACTCATGCTGCTGAGTGCAAGATGCAGAACTCTTGAATTTCCACGTCAGAGATGATCTACAACTCCACCATGACCTTCATTAATAAAACCAGATCAGATGGTGCCATTCAGTGCACTGGGCTGTTCAAAACGACAGGAGAAGGTGAGCTATACTGTTCAGCTGGAAGGCTAAGATGGAAGAATAATTTAAATATATCTACCTTCAAGCTCAGACCTCACCACAAGAGAGGGTTCCCAAGATTGGTGCTTGAGGGTTTTACGTGCTGGTGAAAGCTCATTTCCTACGACACTTCGGTATTCACGCAGACTATACTCAGACATGCCCAAATTGTCTGTTCAGTAAGTCACATGATTGTCATTCAGGTAACCACTCTGGTATATGTTGGTCACATCATATACTCATTTACAAATACAGGACTGTACTGTAAAGAGACCTGAGCATATTTCCAGAATAGGCCAACCTTCTTTGGTGGACAGTAATCATGCAGCTGTCACAGGTCTTAATGTCCTTCAAAGAAGTTGACAGGTTTCTGGGAAAAGGCACTCCCTAGAAATGTACGATATGCCTACTTGTGATTTGGGGTGATACCTATCCATCTTTGCTGCAGGATGCTTCAGTACCCAGCAAAGGAGCTGCAAGATTGTCAAGATCATATCTGAAGAAGCAAACTTGTATTTTGTTCAAAATTGTGCTTGTTAGACTGATTTCCACATGCAGCAGAACTTAGAACTAACAAATAAATAGCCTTTTCCCACCAGGAAAGGGGGGATTTCTATTCTGTCTTCAGGTGTAGCTGTTCACTAATACTTACCCTGCTGCCTGGAATCTGGGAGGTTTGCTTCCCTCTGTAGGCTGGCCCTCTACAGAATTTGGGTCAGTTTCAGAATATCATTATTGAATTTAAAAGCTTTGTTTTCTAGTCACTACCTAGAACAGCTTATTTTCAGTCAGTGTTCTCTCCTGCCGTCTACTTTACATTATGAACAGTTTCTCCTAACCTCAAGGGTAAGTCTTGTGATGGTAGAAGACATAGAACCCCTTGCTGAAACAGATAAGAATAATCACAACATTCATAGACTTCAGGGTAAAATATAATGTTATTTTAGTCCTGCTATCCCCACAATGTACACAGCTTAAGACATCAATGAAGAAAAGAGAAAAGCAGAAAAGGTCAGAATGGAGAGTGAGAAGAGGAAATAAGTTAGATAAACCCTGTTTAAGGAAAGGAAAGGAAAGGAAAGGAAAGGAAAGGAAAGGAAAGATGAATTTAGACTTGTGGCATGTTGTAATACTGGTTATTAATTTGTGAGAGAAGATCATACACTGTGGGAAAGGGCAGCAGAGATTGAGAGTTGAGATAGATAGCATTGCTACACTCTGACCCCAGCAGTCACAGAACCAGTCTGTCTCTGAGTTCCCTCATCTGTAAAATGAGAATTGTTCCTATTTACATTTCAGGGTCCTTGGAAACTTTAATCAGTGTGTATTGTTAAAGCATATTGAGGCCACCAGTTGAAAATACAGAATAACCTGTGTCTTCTGGACTGTCTTTTCCACCTTTATATATTCTAGCCAAATTAGTTTAAAAAAAACAGATACAGTCAGTTCAGAGTTTGGAAAATAATTGTCTTTTAAAAATTAGAAGGAAGGGTAGTTGTGAAACATCTAATTTTAAAGCAGAGGAGCACTGCTAATGTACAGTCCTGTCTGCTGTGGTGCTTGTCCCTCTGTCCCCATTTCCATCAAACACAGTCAAGCCTCACAGACTGCTTGGGCTCCTTATGCAACTGTTTTCTGGAATAAAATTGATATTTTGTTTTGAGGGAAAGCGTTCATTTCTTTACAAGAGCTGAAAATAAGATGCCAACCTTGCCTCTTCCCTCCATACCATGTACTTTTCTTGCCACCAAAAGAAAGGACTATTCAGCAGTTGCTGTGATAGAAAAGGTCAAACTATGGCATTTCTTCTGGAAAAGGTGCCATAGAGAAATGGAGAGTTCTCATGTCTGTAGGGGTAGGTGATACAAACAGAACTGTAGGTCTTGTGCTCCTCTCTTGATGTCTGCTTTCCACAGTTGTGCAGGTTGTGATTTACACCAGTGACATGGTTGTGAAGAGTGTGGTTGGCATGGGCAGTTACGGAGGGGATTGCCTTTTACATCGTGTTCAGCACTGCCCACCACAACACTCCTAACAGCAAGGGGAGCACAAGAGCTGATGAGAAGGTCTGGCCCTCATTAAGCCAATGTTGAGAAAGGATTAAAATCATGCAGTTACATTTTTATGTTTTAAATTAACTTTAAAGTCACAATAAATTACTAAATAAAACCAAAGATCTTTTCATCCTCAAATCAAGTTAATTATAATCTTTACAATTATTCCCATTTTTGTAACATTTCCAAACCAGTTATAGTGTCAGTGGTTACATACATTCACTGATTATTACTTACTCATTAGCTGTCACAGAGCTCCATAACTTCTCTCACCATGACCTCTTTCCCAAGGCAATCTGGGAGCATGAACCTTCTTTTATTGAAGTTTATTTTCCAAGATCTTTCAGATATCTGTGCTGAACAGCTTCTCATTCTTGCACTTGCAGTATGCAATATTCTTTTTTTTCCCCTCTCTGCTCCATCTTGGAGAATATCAATGACATCCAGAGCCTCTGATCACTTCCATCTCTTATGTCACCTGAAATATATAGATTTTTTTTCCTTTTGCAGGTTCCATTGCTTGCATCACTCCTCTGTTCTCCCACAATTGATATTCTCCACAGGAGGATTCTCCAACCTGTTTGTTATAGCCCCAACAAGTTTCCAGTGGATCATAGGAGCTGTGAATTTTCAGACTCTTGAAGGAACAATGAACTACTTTGACTTCCTGGCAGTCTACATCTGCAGCTGTTATCTAAAGCTAGCTTTCACTTCCTTGCCTTGGAAGTGCTGAACAGATGCTGTTTCCTCAGAGAAGTGGAAGGTCTGAGTGGATAACATCTCCTCTGAGATACCCTCCTCTTTTTCCTCGCATAATTTGCATAAATTTGTTCTTGCAAATAATTTGAGATGGTATCCTCCAGAGGAACTACTTGTTAAGTAGTGCCAATCTTTACTCCCCAAAAAGCCAGTTTTTAATCTCCATATTCCCATCCATTCTCCTCTTCTCCTCTATTTATTCCTCTTTGTCTTCTCTAATTTTTTTCTCATCTTTTTTTCTCTGCATTTGTCTGCTTTCATCCCCTTAGGTTCTCATTTGTCAGGTTGGCCTCCCAGCTCACTGCCTCACTTCACTGTGCATTCCAGATCTGCTCTTCCCATTTGAATGCCTGTTTCTCCAGCCTTGTTACCTCTCACCATAATAAACCAACTGCTCCTTGTTAGCACTTCCTTCATCCAGTTTTAGGTTTGGTTTCTTGAGGAAACAAAATATCTGTGATTATACTGTATAAATGCATTTTAAGCCTTTGGCAAAACTTGGAAGAGGAGTAGAGGGATTTAAAGTGTCTTTAAGTTTTATAAAAGAAGATCGCCACACAGAAGAAAACAGCTTATTTAGTATTCATCTGAAAAGAAAGAATGGAGTTTGAGCTCATTTTTACTAGACTGTAGAAAATTTACTCAGGGGACTGTGGGATGCTCATTGTATTAGTTATTACAGTATTAGAGATCATATTGTTAGTCTAGGTTTATCTCCTCTGTGAACTCTCCAGATGCAGACTCTGATTTTAGGTGTTTCCAGAGGTCCACCCTTAAAATTATTTTTCTTCCCTGTGTATTCTTTGCTGTCCAATGACAAGTGAACTCACAGTGTATTCTTAATATTATTGAGTAACAAAACCAGTCAGTCATATGTGCAGCTCCAAGACAAAGAAGTCTTCATGGACTCTGATATTCACAGAATTACTACTTTCTGGTGCTTGTTTCTTAATCTATTGCATTTTTTAGATCATAAATATTTGGGATAAGGGATCCTCTCTGGTTTTTTTTTTTTTTTACCACTACATTGTATTGGAATAGTAAGCAATTGTTATAGTTAGAAAAATGGTTCCCATAGTTTTTAGACATTTATGTATGTTACATATGTTTTAGGAAGATTAAAGAAAACACATGCTTTCAGTTGCAGTGCCTTTTGACAGTATTAAGTTGAAGATTCTTTAGCACACGCTTGGAGTATTTCAGTCTTAACTTGGTACTGTGAAATTCTTAATACACACATTTCTTAGGAATGTAGAACGTAGAAGTGTGAAACGTTGTAAGTAATAATGAGCAAAGATAAGTAATATCCCAGTTGAAATCAAAGCAGAAAATACCTAAATCATTTGAAAATACTTGATTTACAGTAAAGTAGCTGTTGTGCAGTGCAGTGTATAATGATGAGAAATGACTGTGGTCTACAGTAGAATGGACTCATCTTACAGTGAGTGAACCTGGGCCCTACAAAAATTACTGCTGGCTAGAAATACATACTTAGACAACACCAGAAAATATGTTTAAAAAAATAAATCTGTTTTTTGTAAAGGTAATTTTTTCACAATTATTCCTGGGGAACTCTTGATGAACCTGTGTAACTCACCCTGTTTTGTCTGATTTATATAAGAGTAGTGAGTACATGTGAGATATTTTCACACACACACACACACACACACACACACACACACACACACACACAGACACAAAATAAACCAAGGATATGGAAAAAACAGTGGAAATTGTACTTGGGTGGATTTAGTGACAGTTAAAAAGTAATCTGAGTAAAAATGGGAACATTCTTTGCATCCTGTGCAGTCTGCTGTACACTCTGTGTCCTATGTGTAATTACTCATTTACACCTGTGTGGAATGTCACAATTCTTATTTGGTTAACATTTTGCACTGGGTTAAGTTATATCGTAGCTGCAGGGGTTTGGTAAATAAATTACTTTTTTTATTTACTTATTATCTTTTTCCTCACCTAGAATATGTTGCACATGTCTCAGACATGACCTGGCTCTGAATATGAATAGGTTTTCAGTAGCAACATCATATATCTTTGTTGAAGGTGTGAAGAAAAAGAAGAAACAAAAATGTTTTAACTCCAGTGCACTGTTTCCGTGGTTCAGCATGCTTGTGTTCCCTAGGTGTCTTATAAGGATAAATGAACACTTTTGACAGCAAACAGATTTCTATATAACCTTCTTCACTATAAGTGACTAGTTATCAAACATAATTGCTAACTATTTTCTGACTTTTCAAAAATTCTTGAACACCAAAGAATTTCATGGACAGGTTATGCAGGGGAAAAGGCCTGACTAGATCTTAAGAGGGGGGAAAACAGTGTATTCTCAGTCAGTGTTAAGTGGCTCATATAAATGTTTTCAGATACAACCAGTTTGTTTTTACAAACTTGCTCCCTTTTCAGCCCACATCTTTAGTCATTAGTTTATTTTTCCTTTGAGGATTCCTTTTCTCTGTAAAGAGCTGTGTGAAATGATCAATGTGGAAAATTTACTCACAGCATATTGTTGTTTTATGGAACTCCTGGTAGACTATAGTGAGAGCTGAATCTCTTTTCATTTTAGCCAGGAAACAAAAGTAATGATGATACAGTCACCAGGTGATAATCTGGGGGCTGGAGCACCTCACCTATAAAGCTAAGAGAGTTGGGGTTGTTCAGCCTGGAGAAGGTTCCAGAGAAATCTTAGAGCACCCTCCAGCACCTAGGCGGCCTACAAGAAAGCTGGAGAGGGACTTTTTACAAGGACAGAGATGGACAGAAGGCATAATGGCTCCAAATTAAAAGAGGGTAGATTTAGATAATGTATAAGAAAAAAATTTTTCACTATGACAGTGGTTAGGCACTGGAACAGGTTGCCCTGAGAAGCTGTGGATACGCCATTCCTAGAAGTGTCCAAGGTCAGATTGGATGGGACTCTGAGCAAGCTGGTCGTGTGGACTGCCCAAGGTGGGTTGGGACTAGGTGATCCTTAAGGTCCCTTCCAACCCAAACCATTCTATGATTCTATGCATTCAGCACCTCCATGAGCAGCACAGAAGAATCCTAAAGTGGCTATTACGATCTGGCATCTTTCCAATGCTGTTGCTTACACTTAGACCAAATATTTTTATCATGGGGAAAAAAAGAGAAGGCTCATGTGAAACAGGCATAAAACTTGAAAGATTTAATTCAGACACAGTTTACATAGTTTAATTGTTTGATTTCCACAGAGTTGCAATTACACTGCAGCAGATCTGGATCTGGATACACATTCCATGCCAGGAGCTGTTGTACTGCCAAGGTGTTCTCTGCAGCAGTGTGTGTCGCAGTTGTCTCCCCTGCTTTGTCAGCCTTTGGTGTCACTAAATCGCCAAATTGTCTCAATGCAGAAATGTAGCTCTGGTTCTGGGATGTACTAACTTCCTTATTTTTCTTAACTCTATTCACTCATGGTGTTGCATGCTGTTATCATTCCTATGGACTGCTCAGACAATGACTGAATTTAGACCATCAGCAAGAGCAACTTCAGTACCCTTATTAAAAATCTGATTGTGATCACTGCGTTCTACATCCAACATTGATGTCTTTGATCACATCCTGTCTATCCAGCCAAACCTATGCTCTCTTTTCCTTGAGGGTTGATGTGCAAATTGAACTCACTATTTCTGATGTAAAAGCTTACCTTAGTTTGAGTCCCCTTCTGTCCCCTAAGATTGAAATCTTTTCTGGTCCACAGATGAGCAGTGTGGCTGGTATATTCTTCTCTACATTTCTTATCCACTGTTTGCAATGTTTAATCCATGTCAAGAGGTATAAAATGTAGTGAGTACAAGCTGTACAAAATTACCACAATTAAATGTGGTCATCTCTCTTGAAAAAGAAAAGTCAGATGTTTTGATAAACTACTCACTCAGCAATGAAACATGTCAGTTGGTGTAGTTTCCAATATGTATTGCTTCTCTGATTATGCCAGAAACAGCTGTGTTTAGAAACCCTTAACCTTAGGAAATGTAAAATTAACTTACATAAAATAGGAAATCATAATTTTCTGTCAACAAGTGCTACGAAAGCAGTGTCTTTTCTAGGTGTATTCTATGGCAATCAAGGAACTTATGCCATGTAAATTTTTGAGATGTTTGAAAACATTCTGGTCTTTATTGTCTATTAGCATGTATCTGCTACTTATAATGGACTATTTCTGTGGGTTATTCAGCACATATGGAAAAAAGCATAAACAAAACTTGCATTTTTTCCTTTAAGATCTGATTTATATTATACACAAACAGAAGACATTCCATGAAAAAACCCTTCATGAGATTTTATATTTGTTTTGTAATGTATACAATATTATATATTATATCCTGTGTAAAACTGAAAAAAAAATAGTAGTAGCAAGTTAGATTTCATTAAAATCTGAATTATTCCCCCCAGGTGAATGTTTCTTTTCAACTAAATGATCTCTAGTGAAAATATAAACCACCTGTCCTGTAAAGAATAACACATTGAGGAGCGATGACGCAGCTTCACAAATCAGCACATCACCATTCACACATCATCTCCTGCTGAACATAATACTTTATCTTCAAGAGATAAATTCAGCATAATTGTAGGGAGAGAGGTTTATGTTTGACAACAATAAGGCAGGTCTTGTGAGATTGTAGAATCATGGAGGATTTTTGAGAAGGTGCTAGAGGAAAATATATATCAGAAATAGCTTACTCCTGTTCTAGAGTAGGGAGATACATTCCTGTGATTCCAGTCACGATTGTCCCCTCGTGATCAGAGCAGCACAATTCAGCATTGGCTCAAAACATTGAAAAAATTAAAGCATTTGACTTCTGTGAGAAAATTTGATTTTTCTCTGAAATAGACATGAAAATGTATCAGCCGTGAGAATGTCCATTTTGTTTCATGGTCTTTGGGAAACACTTTGAGCTTCCCAGAGTGCTTCACCTTGCCTATGGGTCCTTTCATAGAGGACTAGAGGAAGTGTCCACACAGGTCTGGCTTCCTCCACGAGCAGTCTAAGTCTTGAATGGCTGGCAGACAAAATAGATGTGCTTCACCTGGTAGCCAAGAAATACCACAGAGCTGATCCATTGGCCCTGCATGTAGGTCTGTAGGTGAAAACTTGTTCCTTTCGAGTGGAAACAACCTGTTGACGGGTAAAGTTCCCAGTGACAGGCTCATGGGCTTTCCTCTCATGTCTGCTGCATTTCTGCCGGAGTAAATTGGATCCTATGTTAGCATAAGGGTTTGTATACACAAGTGGAGAAATTGTTTCCCAAAATGACCTTGACTTGTGCTTATATAGTGTTTTGTATTGCTGTGTATGGTGCTTACTTTAGTCATTTAATGGTGCACTGCTTAGTATGTTAATTTCTCTGCTCAGGACAGCATTACAGGTGTTGAGGATATCACATATTTTAATTTACTGCTTATTTTTTGTACAAACTTACAGCCTTGCTCATCATATCTTTTGCTTTTCAGTTCCTTTTCATTGAATACTGCCTCATCTTCCAAACATACCCCTTAATGAAAGGTGTAATATTTGTACATGCAGATTCGTCAAGCTTGACATTCACCTCCAAAAAACTTTTCTGAAGTATTTGCTATTAACAACAGACTTGAAATATTTAAGATAAACCAGTGAGCATTTTAAAGCATTTCCAAAGCTTTAAAAGTTAGGAACACCTGGGTAGCAAGGCTTAGAAAATGTCTTTTCAACCGTAACTCTTGGGGTTGCTATAGCAATGTTATAATAGTCTTATTAATAGCAAACCTCCTAAATAAGCCTTACAAAAATCTGTGCAAAATCGTGCAATATTTTTTTATGGTCAGTGCTGGTAACTAGCTAAAGAATCTGAAGATATTAGCCCCTTTGTTTTGGTCTGCTTTAAGCCAGGACGGAGCACTGTGATTTTATCTGTTTTACTTTATCTAAGCCAAATGGTTATCTAAGTTTTTTAGATAACAGGAAACCCTGGTTCTGTCATCAGTTTTTATTTACATGCACCGACTACCTGTACATACCCAGCTCCTCTTCTGTGCACAGTTTCCTAAACAGTTGCTTGTCTTGCTTTAAATGATGTCTGGCTATGTCATCCCCCAGTTAGAATGTTAGCTGCAAAATGATCTTCAATGCTGTGTGCCCTTTTTTTCTTCTTTTGATTCTTATCCCGACTGTGCTAGTGACTTTATAATCCCCTGGAGCTGAATTGAACCAAACCATCAAACACAAAAGTATTCCACTAACTCTGGGTGAAGGAGCTGTTGTAGGGGTGTGGGGTGTAATTGTAGCATTTCCTATTCCTGTTACTGGATGTAATAATGAATAACAACAGGTACGATGTCACACTGCATGAGAAGTTAATACATTTGTCATGCTCTTCACAAAAACCTTTTGATTGTTAAGCATTGCTTTGAGGTCACATTATTCAGGAAGGAAATAAGGCCACTATGACCAGAGAAATAGTTTATCCTGAGCCCTTAGAAAGAGTTAAGTCCATCATCCTCAAGACTTTTATTCATAGGAACTATTGCAATCTTGATTTTTATTGATATGGATATTAGAATATAGTATTTTGTGAGCCAGGCTACTTTTTCAAGATTTTTATTGCTTCTACTGTTTCATACTCAGCGTTCCACCTGTAAGAGAGTAAAGCAAACAAGAAAAAGTAGGAAAAGATTACAAAGAACTGTTATGTCACGACTCACTGATTTACCCAAATTCATAAAGCTCTTTGGTAAAGGGCAATAAATTTTTCTCTTTCTGTACTGAAAATAGGACATCTGATTATAGTGTTGATGATAGAATCATTGAGTCTACTTATTATTTTGAAAGTTAATAAGTACTGAACAAGATAAATGTCTTTAATTTTGTCTCACAAGATTTTACACATTACCCAGAAGACAGTTAAATCTCTTCTGTAGAATAGCACACCTTTTCAGAAATGTGCTTCTGACTCATTAGACTTCTTGAACATTGCCATATTTTTAATTTTATAGTAGAATCACTCTGCTACTTTTCTCAAGCCTTTTTCTAACAAATTGTCATTTAGTTTTATTTCTTCCCCTTCTGGCCAGAACATTTTCACATGGTTTCTGAAGGTGGTGATCACACATTGCAAAAAAAGCAGTTCTGGTATGTAGAATAAATGTTTTAATTTTCATGACTTTTAAGTTAAAATTCAAAATAATCATTATAAATGGTGTTTAAAGTTGATTGATGATTAAGAAAATTAAGGTGATGTAACTTTGATCAAGGAAGGATTTCTGGTGATTTTTGACACTTATTCTTTAGATTTGCCTTAAAAACTTTCTACAAATTAAGCATTCCTGGATTATTAGTAGATTCTGGTTCAGATAAAGTTTCTTTCTCAGGGAATCGTGTTAATGCTTTCTTACATAATTGTTCAATTGTTTTTCTGCAACCTCTTTCTCTAATTTCTGCAGTTTCTCTCTAGTGGTCTGTCCTTTTTCATAAAAGATGCTGGTTATATCTTCATTTGCATGAAATGTATAATTTAGGCTATGGAGTCTAAATTATTTTAGCTTGCAGTGAAGTTAATTTTCCCTAAGTTTTTCAGTTGTATTCTGCTGCCTTGTATATTTTCATTTTTTTTCATGAAGCTTTTTTATTATGCTGCTTTCTCTATGAAATTAAGTAATATTTCAGGGTGGTTTTTTTTTTTTTAAAATCCAAAGGCTACTCATTCTATTCAATGCTATTTTCCCCTTGCTTTTGGGAAATTTTAGTATTTCTACATGATTTTTTCTGAGAAATTTGTAGGATTATAGCTTAAAACCAGTCCTTAATTATTGACTTAAGCAATGAACACTGTAGTGTATTTACTTCCACTTTTTTGTCTAGTCTTCATGTATGCAGTTTCTGAATATTTACTAAAATTTCAGAAGATACAAGTATTCATCTGCACATACATATCACAAGTGTATTTTTCTTTATTACTCTATCTCTGTTTTATTTGGACATTGTATGTCATCCTTCAAGAATGGGGATTTTGGTCTGTGAGCTAAATGTTCAGTGACATGCTATAGTCAAATATGAGTGATTTGCAAACAGTGTAGAAGATTGTGGCATGCTTATATAGAAACAATTTGGTGTATGCCTAAAAATACAAAAAATATGTTCACAAGTGATTCCTGAACACTAAACTTATTGTAAATCTTGTTTGAAATGTGTCATTTGACCTGATATACATGAAACCAAATTTCAGTTAATGTTGCTTAGCCTGTTTGCTATGTTTAACTTTACAGCTTCCTGTAATGACAGCACAATGGATTTTAGTTTAGAGCTTAACCTTCAGAAACTGTTCCCATTTTGACTGGATGACTGTTCTTATCCATCTACATCCTACCTGTACTTCACTTACAGCGTATCTAATTCCTATCCTTTAATGTAATTGACTCATTCAGTGTTATTTCAGAATCCTCTACATTTTCATTTCCAGTCATCACACATCTATGTCCTCCAGCTGATTATATGCAAGGACCTAACACAGCCAGAACTGTGTGCTTGGACTGTGCCAAGGATGGTGGAATAGTGTGAAGCCTGTGTAGGAGGGCTCTGTATCTGGTTGCTGTTGGTGTCACAACTGCAGTTACTCTCCTCTGCAGTGCCAAAGTGTTCGGATGCCACATGTGGCCACCTGGACTCACATAGGACCCTCTCTCAAGGGAGGGTCATTTTCTGCGTCTGCTTCTCCCTCCATGTTAAAAGCTAATTCTGTGGATAGCCTGGGAGAAGTAGGATGCAAAGATGGTTTTCCACCAACCCATGAGACCTTAATTTATGATTGCATTTCCAGGTCAAATTTGCAAAGGAAAACTGAATCAAGTAGCTGGCTACTTTCAGAAGTCAGTTTTCAGCTGGTCTACAGCTGTCTTTTTACATAGTTTGACCTGTGGCTCTCTAAAAATGCATTCAAGAATATTTCTGTAATTGGGAGACAAAACTTCAGGGAGCTATCTGGAAGGAAATGGACTTTTGTAGTGACCAATAATACACCCTTATATGCTGTAAAATGACTGCATTTGTTATGCCAAAAGTAATAAGAAATTACATATTTGTTAGAATTACTGTAGTAATATGACTATTACTATTTAAATGTCATAGAAAGTATTATCCATCCTGGTAATTTTCTTTTGCATTAAACAAAACCTACTGTTGATAGCAGTTTTCTTAGATAAACAAAATGCTTTTGAAACAAAAGAACTTGGCATCTAAAAAATTGCTGATTAGAATGATATTTATCTGTGTAGGACAATGTTACCACCATGACTTGTGTGCCAATAGTAGCATTTTAAGAATGTTTTTATTATCATACTTTACCAAAAGTGTTGGCAATGGCATTTTATGACTTCTGGATCTTTAAACATGACTCTTGTAATGGTTTTGTGAGGCATATCTATCCCTGTATATGCTCTGTTTAAATGTATGTTGGTGTTTATTCCATGTGAGTGATTTTTTTAAAAAATGAAACAGGCAAACCTAGAAACTACATACCTTCTGAAGCAAGTGCATCTCGCCCAAGGGAAAGTACATACTTACTGCCTCTTAAACTTACTTGTTCTGTGGGTGCTAGAAGGCAGAAAGGAGGGAAGAGAAGGTGCAAATGACCCCTTAAAAAACTTACAATTTCAATATTAATTATATTAAAGGATTTTTTCTGGCAATGGCTCCATAGAGTCTGGTGCTTAAAAGGGGCATGGTGTGGCAATGAGATGTGAAAAACTGTTTGTACTTCTCCTTGTCCTCCTCTGTACCTCCCACTGAACATCCTTAACAGAAGAATGAAAACAGTTTAGTGAGCTGTCTTTCTGCATCTGAAGGGAACTTGCTATGAGGTACAGATGCATACATATATGCCTAAAAAGAATAGCCATAATGTATCATTACCTAGCAATGGAGCATAGAGAAAAACACAACCTTGATACACAATTATTATGCAGATGTTAAGTATCTGTTTGAAACCAATGCCTATGTTCACTGTCAGGATCCGTTCACAATATTCATATCAAAGTCTAGAAGATAATAAGTTAAAAATAATCAATAGTCATTTATCATTTAATTTATTACTCCTTTTGCAAATTCTAGAAGAGTGCTTGATATAATCAGGATAATTTAATACATTAATGGTTAGAAGCTCCAACTGAAGCTCTAGTTCCTTTTAGGGCTTGATTATACATCTGTAAAATATTTCTTTCTACCTACGTTAATTGGTAATTTGGCAGGAAAAATACAGCAAATTAACCTATAATAATCATATTTTACTAAATACATTCCTATTTTCTTGAGTATAGAAAAACAGACTATTTAAATGCATTACCCATAGTCCACAGAGGGTACCCCTGAGACTGGGCCATTGAAACCACTGTTGGGACCCCAACGTCGGGATCAAGTGCTCAGTTGGAAGTCTCCTATACTTCCTCTAACTCGACTGGCCCTGACTCTAGCCTTACACTTCATTGTTTGGATTCTCCTCCCTATCCATCTCAAAAAACTGGCTGTTGAGTCAGATGATGAGGCCACAGAATGAAACACACCTTTAGGAGTCAGGCACTGGCTGCAGCACCTTTTGGTCAGTAGGTGGTGTTGGATAGCTCTGAGTTTGAGACTAGCTAGGTCTGTGGGTCCAAGTGTTGGGTTGAGTTCTGTTGGGCACTTACATAAGAAGACAGCTCTGATTAACCTGAAAAAAAATTGGTTAGCAATTAAAAAGTTAATTACTATTATCCTTTTGTGGTAGGTAACCAGATCAACACTCAATTTGCTATGGTATTGGACTGGACTTTCAAAAAGTAGTTTAGGACTACAGTTCTCTATTTAAGATGTGACAAATAAATACTATTTCTTCCTTCCTCTCCCTTATTTTATCACATATGAAAAGCAAACCCCCTAAAAATGGTCTTACAACAGGTAAAGAAAGACCTGGAGGCTAGGCTCCCTCCAATAATTGGAAGTGATTAAGGAAGAAAAGACAATCAAGAAGCATTCTACCAGTATTTGGCAATATTCTCTGCCTTCTGAAATAGTATGCTAGCACTGCTGGTAAGACTATACATCAGTCCCACAGACAGAACTAGCAAACATTAAAAATGTGAATGACTATTTCTGGAAAAACATTGCACTATTTGTATTAGTCCTAGGAATGAAAACTTATGGCAGCAAAACTACTCCAATTCGTACTGAAGCAATTCACACTGAAGAAATGTTTCTGTGGAAAAGATGAACAGAATAGCCAGAAAGGAATTTCTAACAGCTACAAAGACTGTAACAAAAGCAGACATTGTGGCAGTAGAAAACAAATTGCCAGCTATTGTAAATCCTATTATTTTCTCAGTGTGCCTAAATAGCATACTACCAGGACTCCCACTGACATTACTAGCATGGAAATAGAATATTATTGTGAATGCATTTTCAAAATATTATAGAAGCCAATAGGGTCCACATTACTGTCTATAGAATATGCAATATAAGCTATCAAGCTCTCCCTCTCCTTTCATGTCAAGAAAACGTGTTCCTTACACAGAGTGAGCCTGATTTTTGGCAAGGCCTCTGTTTTACCACAGTAAATGTAAGTAAATACAACTAGTACATTCACAGGTTTAAAAGATGTTTTTACCACCTGATTTCCATTTGACTCATGCAGTCTGCTACAGTTTTGACATGTTTCAATTTCATCACAAGACTTTTCTCTTCATGAGGCATGTTGTGAGGAAATGCAACATGTCACGGCTGAACATCATAACCATCTCTTCATGCTCACACATGAACTGTTAGAGATGTTTCAGATCAGTTGTCTTGGATACAAAACAGGTGACACTGAGTGCGGCAATGATGTTGAGCAAAGTTTTCCCAAAAGATCTGTGGAAAAACAATGTTTTGCCCAAACCTGTCCTATCTATCAAAATTCTTTCCTCCCTCCGTGCTAAATTATTGGTTTATACATAGCTTTCAAAAGAAGTGAGAGGGTTTTTTAAAACTCCTTTTCTCTGTTCTACTCCATAGTTACATTGTAAAAAGCCCAGTCAAACTTCAAAAGACAAACAGTTCATTTTGTTGATGACACATTGAGGCAGATACATTCACACACACGTGTGCAGGCACACATACATTCCATGCTCTTAACTATAGAATAAGTTTGCATCAGAGTATTTTGAAATGTTCCCAAGGGATTTACAGGCTTTAATGATCAAAACAGTTTGAATATTTAGATTCTAAAGCAATCAGGAAAATAACAATTTTTACAATAAAAGCTGAAGAATTAAATCACTGGCAAGTACAAAGGAAGACTTGGGTTCACAATACAGTTGTAAATCCAGTTCTTACAGCTCAATTGTTTTTGCTGTCATATGATACTAATTTAGATGTCCTCATTGCCCATGGGAATTTCATAGTGTATTAACAGATACAATTAAAAATAGTTTGCTTCAGATGTGTAACTTTTAAAAAATAAACCCAACAAACTGCTACTTAAGGAAAAATGTACATTATTTTAAATTCTAGTTATTCATATACTCTGATACCAATTTCTTACATGATCGTAGAAATTTAGATTTTTTTCAGATTTTTTAGCTTACACTATATATTCCACAGGAAAATCAGATCCTTAAAATTATAATTTTGAATAGACAGATAACTTGCTTGAGATCTCTGCCTTTTAATTCAATGACTTTAGTATTCTGTATTTCTCCATTGCTTCCAGTGTAGAAGCTTTTCTGTCACTGTAAAACAATTCTAAAAGATAAGTTTTCTGTAGTAGTGAGTAATTTATTTTAAAAAAAGGTTTAGAGTATTTCATCTGTGTTTGCAATAAGGCGCTGGGCTGGGACTGCATGAAAATGGCATGTATTGTGAGGATTGGCAGCACTGGGTTTGAAATTATAATGGTACAAATTTCCAAAATAAACTCAATTTATAGAAGTTTCATTATCATTGCCAAGCCCATTTAAAGCTTATCACAGAAATGTACCTAAAATATTTTATGCGAAACATTTCTATATGGAATTCCATGAAGAATCATATGAAGATTTGTGGCAAAAATCTTGCTACCATTGCAGGCAGAGTTTTGGTAAAATCTGTAATATCTTCAAGATCTTTTGTCTGTGTGTGCCCTGTGTGTCTGCGTACTGAGCACTCATTTTGCTACAGTGCTACCTTTTTTTGCTTTGGTTAAATCTGATCTCCTGATTGCAATGAAAATTTTGTAGAATGCACATGTTGTGGGAGAGTTAAGTGGTACCTTCATGGGAGACTCAGTGCAAATTTTTCATTGTCTAGCTTGGATTTCTCAGCCTGCATATCTAATTTGAAACATTTAATACCATCCCTACAGCATACCTGAGGGCAGTACAAATGTTCACGTGAACAGCAGTGTGCATGCAGTACCGACTTCACAATAGACAGAGAACCAATTTTCAATATGTGAGGTGGAATAGATTTTAACTTGCCTCATAAAAATTTCTCAGCTCTTTCAAGAAAGAACACAAATTAAGTAGCCTAAGTTTCATGTTGCGTGCAAAATTAATTGCAAAGCACACATCATTAAACTTTTATAGCTGATCTCACCCTTGCTGGAACATCACGAGCTGTGTTATGCATATTCCACACCATGTTACACATTTTCACAAAATATGCATTTTATCGTACCTTCAAAGATTTCAGGAGTGTTAAATCTCAAAATGTAAACTTCAAGAGATCAGTATGAATTCACTGAGCAAAACTGGCTGCATATTGCAATATACATTGGACACGCTACAGCTGAGCGAAACCTTAAATGTATTGATGGATTCAAAATAAATTACATAAGACTGTCATACTAGTCTTTCCAAGAACTTCAAACAAGTACCAGCAGTTGTCTCATATGCCATCTGCAAAAGTTATATTGTAGCACATCCCATACCTGCAAGTGCAGGCACACATCTGCCCACCTGCAATTATTGGGGTTTTTTTATTTAAAACAAACAGAGAGGAAAAAAAAAAACCAACCAAAAAAAAAACCAAAAAAACAACCAACCAAAAAACCCAAACCAAAACAGAATCCAACCCCAAAAAAACCCACCCACCACCAAATACCGAGTCATTTTATGAGAAATGTAAACAGTTCAGACGAGAGACAAGTAGTGTTTGGATTAGGAAGTGGAAAGCCACTATGCTACACTTAAATACAGTGGTTAGACAGTTAATGTATCAAGCAAATTCCAGCAGCTTGGAAATGCAGGGAAGAAAACAATGCAAATTGAACAACTGTGATGAATAATTGAAATCATACCCTCAGTGCAAGCTTTCCTGCACAATTTTCTGGCTTGACACAGATTCAAATTTTATACTGTTTGTACAACACGAGCTTCACAGAACACAACTGAAATTATCTCACATGGAGAATTACTGCACAATGTGGCTGAATGTGGAAACTGTTTTGCAGAGCTTTCATGCGTAATAGCCCCAGCAGTGGGCTTTAAACTCTGACTTTAGTTCTCCGTTGATGTAATCGAGTAAATAGCATGAAGAAGTACCTGCTGGAGACAGATGTCACCTGCTCACTTCCTGTGAATTTCTTCCACCTGCAGCTTGAACAGTCTTGGTAGAAGACAAATTTTGTAGAGGACATGATGAAACGTGTTGTATAACATATTTGCAATTTTTGTTGTACAAATTTCTTTATGTCTTGATGCTAATTTGCCATCAAAACAGACAAGTAAATTACTAATGGGAAAAAAAAGAGAGAGAAGTGCATCTATTTATTACCGGTATCTACTTTAAGTTTGGAGGAACAAATATGTCTTATCAGTATAATAATCTTGCCACCTGACTTGATAGCTGTCGGTTCTTTCTCAATACTAATAATTCTGAGGGAGCAGTGAGACATACTAGAGTGCATTTCCTCCTGTCAGCCAGCCAAAGGATTAGAGCTGGAGCTGCTATTCACTACCCAACTTTAGCATCAAAACAAGTTGTTGTGGGGGGTTTTTTTTTGGTTTTGTTTTTTTTTTTTTTAAACTACAGTTGAATCTGCTAATGACAAAGGGAACTCCCAGTGGGTGTGACAATCATGAGATAATCAGCTTTAGAGGATTAGAGGACCCCAGGGGGGTGATTAGCTCAGGTTAGCCAAGCCCTCTGTCATGAATTAATTCAGAAATGAATATTTGCATTCCAACACTGCATCTCAGTGAAACTGATTTCCAGCCTATGGAATTTATTATATATTTTTCTTCTTTTATGAAAAGCAATTCACATTGCACACAACAATTGGCAGCTGTGGCTAATGAAATGTGAGATGATTAAGCAATAAGGATCTGAATTTTGTGTGATTTACTTCTGCCAATGATCTTTCAACACAAAGAACATGTTCATTGTTATTTTTAGTCTGTCTTTTTCCTACACTTTCGTTAACTGCTTGATGGAATATTTTCAATTCATTTGATTCCATGGTTGACAATCAGATAACTTTTCCTTCCATAATTAGCAATTATCAACTGTACAAAAATACTGAATGCCATTGGGTTTGCATAATAAACAAAAAGCAGAAGCGATGATACCAAGTTTGCTGAACTGAAAAGATATCTTTTGTGCACTTGACAGCTATTTGGGAATTTGAAATGGTGTTACATACTTATGGATGCACTGGTGAAATGGCCTATATGTCTGACAGTTACATTAAATCCAACCAGGCAAAATTGTCGCCTGACACAGATTTAGCCAATGCATTTGATAAAATAGGCTGGAGAAACATAATCTGATGATGCAGCAGTAATTTAAATCTGTTTTATCAAATAAAGGAAAAGAATTATGTGCAGTAAGAAACAGATAGAGCTTTGTATGGTTAACTTTTTGCACTGAGATCATTATATGTATGGAGGATAATAGACGAATAGCAACCATGTGGGCTGCTTAGTATGGCTTATATGTGCACTCTCTCTTCTTTGTATCCATTTGCCTGCTGGTTCCACAATCTGTTCTTCAGCGCTGGTAATTTCTTGGGTACATATTTTTTGTAATCTACGTGTATCTAAATTTCCATGTCTATAAAATGAAGATGATAGTGATGAACTTCTCTTGATACAGTGCTTTGAAATTTAGTTACAAAAAGCACTAAATACCACCATTAAAGACAATTAATTTTGCAGTTTTCTTGCCTGAACTTAGTTTTTTTCCTTCTCTTTGGGAAAATAAGGAATAATTATATTCCAGTACATCCTATGTTCAAATCAGAAATTGCTTTTTAACTGGACAAACATATCTTACAGTAGTAATTTCTGACTTTCTGCTTTATCAGTCCATTCTTCTGTCATATCCACCAAATATTATATAATCTGTTTGTAAAATGTTGCCCTTGAATTGTGTTAATTTTTTCTGCTACATTGCCTGGGATAAACTAATGTTTGGTGTTTTTTTTTTTTTGTTTAATTGTATTCATTGTCTGCCTAATACTTCAAAGCACTAAGCAAAAGCTGAACTGTTATTTCTTTACCAGTAGTAGCAATAGTCATAACTGTAGTCCTGGTGACAGAAAAGCAGTAAAATTCTGTAAAAGCCAATAATTAAGCCTCTTAACCTGAGTATTAAATTGCCCTTTGGTATGTGAACCTGGAGAAGGGAAAGGGGTAGAGACTGGAGTCGATGGACTTTCATGACCATGTTAATCCAAAACCTGAAAGTTAGCTACTACTTTGTTCTTAATATTTGCATCTGCCTTGTTCCCTTAGAGCACATCTGTACTTAATATCTACTATTAATATTTTAAAAGGAAATTTTAAGGGAGTTTCTATGCTTCTGTACCCCTGCTGAGATTCTTCTCCCTTAAATCCTTTTGCAACCTGTTTTTCTTTCTTCTCTTTTTAATCTCTCCTTGAGTATGCTCCCACCCACCAACAAACATATCCATGGATTGTATGGCTTGAATACTGTGCCTTAAAAGCTGAAAGTCTGAGTGGTGCAAATCTTATCTTATTGTTATATACAGTGATAAAGCACTAAATGTAAAAGAAGTGGACTTCTTGTAAGCACTGGAGTCAGTAACATCCTGATTTTTAAAAAGTTTTAGACATAATTCCCATTTGATTTTAGTGGGTCTCCATAACTCTGGCCTCCAGAGAGAGAGGTGGAGAAACAGCTTTTAACTGTGAATGGTCTTATGAAATGGAAAGCAGTCAGTAGTGAGAGCAACTTCATTGATAACATTGCATTTCATCCATATTCAATACAACATATTGCCAACAAAATTGTATTCTGTATTCTGCCTAATAACTGCTGCTAAGCCCGTGTCCATTGTTCAGGGACAGTACCTGCCTAAGGCACACATTGCCAGTCTTGGTAGGAGAGGGCAGAAGAACTGGGTTCCTCCCAATACGACTGCAGCCAAAATTGCCACTGCTTGGGATTTTTTCCCCATAGTCACAGTCAACAAAACCTGCAGAGTTGCTGCCTGTCAGAGGGCAGGCTGCTGCTGTACACAACTGAGCAAATAACACTGCCAAACTCAGAGTGCTCTGCAGGGCTGGCCCTCAGCTCCTTCAGAGCTGCTCAGATCCAGGCCGACCACGACTGAACAGAACAGGCTGGAGTAAGAGGGTGTGAGAAACTGCCCTGTTTTCTATATGGGCTGGTTTTATGCAGGTGTGTTATGTCAGAAACAAAGGAATAGGGGAACCAAAAGTTAAAAGTGCAGACAGATGTGTCTGTCCAGCATGACGTTCTTACTGACAGAAATGTGAGTTGAAGGCATGTATGGGGACTTCTGAAATTCCACAAGGCAATTCTGCATCTGCAGGTGCTACTGTATTTCAAAACTGTGGACCTTAATGTTTCCGTTTCAGGAGTTAAAGCACTTTGCAGGTTCCATTATTTCACAATTCTAATTCTTAAACACTGATTCCCTTGATGTATGGTGAACAGATGTTCTTCTTCTGTTTTTGCAATGCATCTTGAATGATTCACACTATACCATTTTAGGATTATACACAACTGTGGTACAATTTATCTCTTGTATTTTCCTTAAAAGGATAAAGAAATTTTGAAAATGTTTAGAGCTGAGTTTTATCTAAATAAAAAAGCATTAGCTGCATCTAATCAAATAACATGGACCGTAGGTCATTGAATTGAATAGATTTTTCTCAGGCCCCTAATGCTATCAGGAGCACAAATGTGAAATTTCTGCTGCACACATTGCAGATAATGGATTTTTATCAGTCAGGGAAATATCTCTTCAGATGCTGTATTATATTTACAACAAAAAAAGTTTTAATCTTGTATTAGAATAGAACTTACGGCATATTTTAAATTACATTTATTCTGTAACCAACTTTCTAAGCTTAACTGGAAGGGTAGGTAGGTATTAGTAATGCAACAAATATGATGGGGATGGATTTCTGGGTTTTGTAATGTTGTTTTAACCATTCTGCTGTTTGACAGCAAGGGCCATAGAAAGGGTCATATTCAACACTCACTAAAAATATACAAAATCTGGCTTCAAATTAGATTATAAAAATATCTGTTCTGGAATTTTTATGTGGTGCTCTAAGTTTCTATTTTTGAGCAGTCACAGGCAGAGGAGTTTGCACCAGGGAGTCGCTTCAAGGCATTGAAGTGTGGTAGTAATGGAAGGGACCAGTGCCTGAAAAGCTCTGATTCCAAACTGATGTCTGGCATGGAAACCCCTCGGCAGTGTTCAGTGCTGCTGTGTAATTCTGAAACATTTCAGAAAGTAGTTGCAATAGCTGTTTTCCAGACATAAGTACCCCCTCTCTCACAGCAGCAAAAGTAATTCTCTTTCTTTTCAGTAATAAGTGTTTGCTAACCAGTATTCTCCCCACCACCCTCCCTCCCCCAAACAGAGGGTTTGGGTTAAGAACACAAAAAGAATGACTTTGCTTGGTATTCATGGAATAATTTGTTCTAGAAAAAGCTGTATGTTAGTTTTTTATATTTGTAAAAAGGACATTAAAATGGTTGCTTCAGTGATAAATAAAAAAAACCTGTCATGAGAGGCACATGGTGGGGCACACACATCTTGAAAAATCTTACAAGTAAACTTAAATTTATGCATTGTACAGTAATTTCAAAAGACCTCTTGTCCTTTCCCAATGTAAGTCTTATTTTAAAAAATAGAAGTCTTTGTAGATGTATGAGATAAGTTAACCATCGCTATCAGCCAACACCCACTTGAGAAAAACAGGCCAATTCACCAGCTGACAGCAAGGTTAAAAATGAGATTTGATCAAAAATTTTCTCCAGAATTAATTAACTGAAGGATAAAAGCTGATTTTTCAAGGCTAGACTTTCTCAGATTGTTCTACATTTATTTTCCATGTTTTAATTTTGTGATGACAGCTCTGTGTCTGTCCATTAGCAATGGCCAAATCCCTTTTGATTACTTTTAGAAGGAGTAGAATGGCTGCTTAGCTGCAGGGAAAAAGCAGAGGCACAGAGCTTCCTGCTCTCTGCTTTGCCCTGTTTGGATTAGGAGATGGTCACCTATGGATCTCATAGCTGGATTTTGGATCTTCCAGAGTGGAAACTTTCAATAATCTCTCCCTAGAGGAAAAAAAATAAAAGTGATTTAAGTTGTCTTCTTACTTGGCATTAAGGTTTTGGGTTTTTAAAAATAAATTAAAAAAAAAATCACACAAATTGTTTTCCTAATATCCATAAAGAAAATGAAGGTACAGATGCAAATTTTGCAGCCTAGGCTTGTCTCTAATATGTGCCTATTAAAGGAAAAATCCTTTGCAAGTACATTTAATACTTGGGATTAAAAGTTTAAAGGTAAATGTAAAGCACAAAAGACTTTGTGCTTTCAATTCATAGCAATTCATAGAAATATATCTGAAAGGGAGAAAGAGGGGGATTTCCTGACAGAAACCAAAAACTGAGCTGAGACAAATATGGTAAGGCTTTGCATTATAATTAAAACTTCTAATTACCATGTCTCTATCCAAAAGCATGCTTAATAAGCAAAAGTATTGTTTGAAGACAGGAGGTCATCTGGTTAGGGCTCAAAATAAAAACTCCTTGGTGAGTTTCTGATTTTTAACTATGTTTCTACTAGTATTGGATCATGTAATAAATTTATGCAGTAACATCCCAACTTAATGATTATTATCTTACTGATTTATACTATTTCCTTGAAAATAACTAGTGCCCTAAATTCTCTGAATGAAATTCAAATGTATTAATATTAATGAATTACACAAAAGATAGTTTTAGATATTGCAGTTATTCATACGTTGAAGTAAAATGATGCCTTCAGTACAAAATTTGTATCACTCTCAATCAGCAAATAAAATCCAGGGAACTGAATGAAATATTTGCCTTCCTACTGAGGAAATCTGGGCACAGCTTGGCATCCCAGGTTTCTTTTACATCAATTTATCAATCTTCTTAGCGGCAATCTTACTATTGGAATGAAGTGTAATTGTATATGGTTACATTTCATACTGGACTTAATACCCTTAGTTAACAGGAGCAACAGAAAAGACCCTGACTAAAACAAATAAACCAGCCATTTTAATAAATATACAGAAAAAACCATGGATTTGAATATCATTGAGTGATGGTAGACAACTCTAGCATCTCAATTTAACCCCCATTTTTTAAAGTTAATTGCACATACAGTTACGATTTTAAATGGTAAACTGCGCTGTCTTTTCCCCCTTGTTCATAAAATACTGAATTTTAGCTTCTATTTCCACAGGAAATGTGGACTTTGCTAGCATAGAAGTCTGCTGGCACACCATGGCTAACATTGTTCATGGTGTGGTGTAATCTGCTGTTACCTGCCAGGGGCTAACTGTTGGTGTTCTAGGAAACTGGACCAAGTGGAGACCCAAACATGCCCAGCAACATTACATCAACATCCATGTTCATTGGACAGAGGGAGAGTAAAGAGTGACATTGATTTCTAAACAGCTGAGTTGGGCCAGAAGCTTCCTGGGAAAGACGAAATACGGCAATGATCTTGTAAATCTGGAAGTGTTTATTGCTGTCATCACTAGAGAAAGATTGTAACGTCCCATCCCGACCCACCATCTAGACATCTTCCACCAGCTATCCAGTTTACCTAGTGTTAGTATTTGCCCTGAAAGATAAGATCACCATGGAAACTCGTTAGTGTGTGTAGTAGGGAGGTAACATGCTGTTATTACAGCTTTCCAGTCCATGCTGTTATGTGTGAATGGGTTTCAGGATCTGCCAAATACTTCTGTTTCTCTCATTTAGCACAGTTATGTTTGATCAGCAAAGGATGTTAGGTACAGAAGAGAAGTTTTCCTGTGATACAGTGGTGTTTAGTCAAGCGTGAGATGTGTTACATTGGATCTCAGATAAGAAAGCATCTTCAAGTTTGGTCCTGATCTTAACATGCTTGAGCAGGACAAAATGGTACAAACCTGAATGAATATAGAACAGAAATTAAGGGAAAATGTTTCTAATTCTCATATTAGTGAAACTCTGGAAGAGATTTTTACTAATAAAAGGACTGTTCTCAATACAGAAATGTTTCCGTAGGGCATTTATTGACAGCAGTGTTATAGCGTTGGAAGATTGGCCTTGATTAACTAGAAGTTTCCATCTTGTGTTTCCAAGGCTGCTAACATGCAGGTATTGCTTGTATTTTCACTCATCTGAACTATAAATCTGGCACTAAATCTGTGGGAATGTTCATAGTGCCTTTGTTAACATGATTAAAAGCTGGAAGGATCAGGTCTTTGACCTTCTGCAATTTAGCAAAAGGATCTTATGAGTCGGAACTGCTAAGTACTAAAAAAAATGCGAACAGTTTGTAAAGTCTGCTGTGGTACACACAGAGAAGGCTGTGGCCTCACAACACAAATCAGAAATCTCGAGGAAAGCCCTCAAAGTGTTTTGGATTTTTCTTGTTTGCTTTATTCCCCAAGAGATTGAGAGAACTTTTATCTACGAGGTTGTGTGACATTTAGTTTCTCTTGAACTCTGCATTTCACTTGCACACTTGCCATGTGACTACTAGTATCGAGGAACAGAGTGCATAATTATTAAGTGTCTTAAGTCAAACTCAGATTTCACAGAAATGATTTAAAAGTACATCTCCCACTGTAATCACGCATTACTTCATATTAATACAGGGTTTAAGTCTGAGTAGATTTTATAGTGTAAAAAAGCACCTTCTTTATCTCTATATGAGTCAAGTGAATAATTCACATGAATAATTTATAAGATGAATTGAGGTTCTTCTTTCATGTACCACCTACGTGAAACAATTTCATTTATTTTACTCTTTTTTTTTTTGTTGTTGTTGTTTTTGTTTAAATTCTGAGTTAATACGCACATCTGAAAGCTGAGTTTCCTTACCTAATGATGCCTGGTCAAATAAGATTCATGTTTCTATATCTTGAATGGACGAGCAGAATATAAATATGTTGTATAAGCAAATGCTTTAATTACAGATTTTAAATCTGCTTTTGACAAACACTGCTTAATATGAAACCTGCTCTCAGAAGTTATTACCAGGAGTAACATGAAAAGGATAAGGTGCTTACATAAATCAAATACAACAGAGCAATCAGAATCATCTCTCAATTCATGTGCAGGTATTTTTATGGTTAATCCTCTTTTGGAATAGATATAGAGAAGGCACGTTGCTTATTTTAAGGGACCCAACGTACCCCTGAGGAACAGGCAGAGAGCAGGTTTTCCAGCTCTGCGGTGCCTTTTAGGAAGGTCTCCAGAGAGGAGCATTATCCGACAGAAAGCATGGCTGAGGCAATCACATTATTCCCTTGGTACATCAAAGACTGTCTCTGGTGTACAGGTTAGGGCAGTCTCAGTCCCTTTTTAATACATACCAACAGCTAGACCAATTCCAAGCTGCCCAAAAGAAAGAAGTAGGAGCTGCCTCCCTTCTATGTTTGTACTCTGCACCATCTCAGAATGAATCAGGCCTATGACACCTACTTTACAGAGAGTTTTAGACTCTTAATCCTATTTAAATTTTAATGCGAAGGTTTGTTATAGTTTCTATAATTTGAGGCATTAAAAGCAGATGAAGCATCTTTAATCATAAAAGCTTTGTTGCTCTAATTTACGATACCTGCATTTTAAGCCCCCACCATAAAGCGGATTGTGTTTGGGGGATGATAGTTCAGAGTAAGGAAATGTAATTCATCAGGAAACCTGTTTACTTTAAAACATTTTGACAGCACCAGTAATTAAACCTGTTTGCCAGGTGCAGACCAATATTTGAAATGCCCCTCTGGCTACAGTACTATTCAGGTTTGTCTATCTTTCTTCCTTATCATCCACTGCAATAACAAGGTAATGAGAAGACAACACAATATAAGGAGGGCTGGACTAGCAATTAATAATCTAAGTAAATAATCAGAATGTTGAAATCTCATTTTAACTGATTTGTGTATTAGTTTTTTATGACACTGACAAATTCTTTTGTGCATTTCTATGTGCTGAGAAACAGCAAACGGGAAATCGTGGCACCAGTGCTTGCTGCTGTGACAAGTTATAGCCTAACATGATCATTTATGACTTTGAAGTGTGAGTTGGCTCTAGAGCACAGCTATGCAAACCGTTTTATGCAGACAGCATGTGATTTTTTCTCTGAACCTTTAAATAACAGTGCATGAAGACTGGCAAACCCTAAAAACCCGATGAACTCATGAAAGCATAATTTGGACAAGTAAAATCTTGTGCCACAAAGCCAAGAGTAAGATCTATTTGACTTACACGCAGCATAATCAGATGCTGCTTCCTTTCAGACTGACAAAATTCTTTTAACACCCCATGACTATGCTAACTTGCTTCCTACCAACCTCCATCTTAAAAGCCCTAAACTGACAGGTGAATGGGTACTTAACCATCCATTATTGCCATTTTTGGGAGTAACCAATCAGTTCTGCTCTTCTCTTTGTCAACCAGAACAGCAGGCTATAGTACTGCATCTCCTAACCAAGAGTCCCAGGCATGAGTCTGCTTTTGATGGTTTAGCTAACATATAATTTTGTTATTCTGAAGACTAGGCCCTGGCACATGTAGCTGTTTCCTGATTTTCACTGCATTGTCAGGGTCACTATATCTGAAGTGTGCAGCTCAACCTGAGAAATTTGCTTATGTTGGAAAGATGTGGTAACTACTGGCAGGGGACTGAAGGCAGGAATAGCGATCCACCTGTGAGAAGTTTTGAGAGGGAACAGGGCAGTCACAGGAGGTCTGAAAAAGAAAGGTTGTAACACCATCCTATTGCATAGCCGAATATGTCTGTTCTTTCCAATATAATATTTTCTGCAGCTGATGGAGAATTTTCATAATTTTTAAATGCTTGAGAGTGTATCTATCATATGCTTAACTGAAGTATTTATCACTTAAGAACACCTTTAAAAATATCAGAAAGCTGTAATTTTTTAAATACTAAATGTCATCATTATTACTCCTATACAGCTTATATGCAAATACATGCCTCCCCCCCGAGCTTGAATTTTTCCCCTTTCATAGATTTTTTTTTTCCATGTTGCAAAATAAGGCATTCCAGAAAAACAGCATGTCACTTGTACAGTCTATAACCATTATAATACAATCTTAAATGCTGAATCAGAAACTCTGGGAATATCTTCATATACAGTGCTAATTCCAGTAATTGCCATGGTTGTTCACCAGCTCTGCACTGTGGTCAGGAAACTATGTAGAAATATTAGTATCATGGGTCTATGCCTGGTGCAAATAAGAACCACATCAGAATCAAAGGGATTTTTGCATGTTTATTACTTTTTGTAAATATACAAACATATACAGATATTTGTTAGAAGCAGAAGCCACTGTTCACCATCCGTTTAGTTGATAATGGAAGTCATCTGATTTAGCACAGCTATAACAATCATAGTTTTCGTACATATAGTACAGAAGATGTTTGTTTAAAAACCACAACACAGTAGATCACCTGAGACATTGCTCTTAAAAGAGAAAGTATGATCATTATTCATATAGCTATTATCAGAGGGCATAAGTGGGGTCTGTGTATCCTAATGCCTTTACATGCTGCTCAACTGAAGCACAGCATGCTCATTTCTATCTGGGTTTCTAGGGTAAGAGGCTGCCTGGATCACCAGAGGACTGGCAAGGACTGCCTCCTCAGCAGCATAAGAAATACTTGTTAGCAGTTATTGTAAAAACCTGTGCTACAGGAAAGTTTACAGTTTGCAACAATGACTTGTGTTTGTCTTACAAAACATCAGCTCTGCCACACTGCATGCTGTTGCTGTATCTGTTTAATGTTTAGATACCAACAATCAAAGTACTTCTGTAGCCACAGGACTGGGTCAGGTCCTGTTCTTCACTGGGGAATTAATTGTACTTGTTTTAGAGTTAGCTGTTAAGGAGATTAGGTAGGTAAAGCATAGCAGGGTAGCTGTGGTTGCATGGCAACTGAAAAGAACAGTAACATCTGGTATTCCTAATTTTCTTAGAACCTATAGATCTTAGTGCAATCATATGTGTAGTATTGTTTCTACCACCATGCCTCATTTTTCCTGTTTGTTAGCCCATAGGTAATGTCCTTGATGTTACCATTTGACCCAAGGGCAAAATTTGATATAATATTGGATGCCATGACGTTGAAGTCAGCTTCCTTATTGCCAGGCACTGCTAGCCCTAGAGGATACTCTCCAGAAGCAGCACAGGAAAGGTCTATCCTCATATAAAAGACTGGCTTTGAGATTAGTCAGACAGTATTGTTAGCTACTTGAGTATATGGTGTGTCTCCTGTCTGCTTAAACAATAGATCTATTTGAAATTTTGTTTATTGTCCTCCTTCAGGACCATTTCTTTCCTTTCAGGAGAGCAGGAAGACCAGGCCATCTGTCACAAGAATGATATCTATAAGGAAAACTGCATTAAGTGCACTTTAACTCATCTTCCTTGATAATTTCCCCGCTTGTGAGTCCAACTGCTTTGTGAGTTTTTGTTTGGTTTTGGGGTTTTGTTTTTTTTTCTGACAAACAAAAGAGCCTTATTAAAGCAGTGGTTTGCTTCATTCATTTTTGAAATAAAAACTCAGTAAGTGATGTGGTGTCAAGCATAGACCAGACCTGTTTTGTTCAACTGCCTTTAGCATTTGACATCATTCATCCACCCCATGGCTTTCTTCAGTGGTTACTTTAAAATAAAAGGAACAACGGGGTTTTCCAGAGAGCTTCCCACTGGGGAGCTGCAGATATTAGGCAGACACACTAAGCACCAAAGCGCTGGGCTGGTACAGAGCCTTGGAAAACCTCCCTGGCCTTGCCACACCAGAGAAAACCTCTATTTTAAGCTCTCCTTGCCTCTGTGTAGGCACCCAAACCAGCCTGTTTCTAAGGCAAAGCTGCTGATTTCATTAAACCCTAATGGCAGTGGGGCTTTGGAGAGCAGAAGCTGAAAGGGAGGGTGTATATGCTCCCCACACTGCTCAGCACCTCTGTCCTCTGGACCCACTGATCTGCTCAATGCCAGACAGAAAATAAATACCAAAACCATGCCAAAACCCCTTTTCCAGCCTGAAGACATTGCTAGAAAGATCAAGCAGGGACCTGGAGTTTTGTGAACACCAATGAGGAACTGTTTTCCTCAGTCAATGAACTTCAGTGAACCCTCTGTGTGTGTTTTCTTGGCTGCTACAATTCTCATTGTGCCCCAAGAAGCTGATGAGAGCATTTTGAAATAGCTAACAATTGTTTAAACATAGAACATTAATTTCTTATATTTTAAAATATTGACTAGACTAGCAGATTCTATACCTGATGCATAAAAATTTCCTTTTGCATATTCTGCCTTTAAGACTTCGTTTTATAAAACCACCCTTGTAAATCCTCTGTTGCTACTTCCTATTCATCCTTTTGTTCAAATCCTTTTGAGGCTCAGCCCAGATTAGAATTCATCATGTCTAAAAAAAATGAGATGCTAAAGGTATTCTTTTTTCAGTGTTCATCTCCAGCCTTTCTTGACAGACTGTCAAGAAATATGTCTCTAAAAAGCCAGGTTAGATCCTCAGAGACAACCAGTGATGCAGTTCTTAGTAATGTGCTAAAACCCAGTCAGAGTGCACCTTATTGTTGTTGTGTGCAGTGATGTGACATCTGAGTTATTTGTTTTCTCTGCCATAAAATAGCATTAGGGGATATAATGTGAACAGATCACTCATTTGTGGAAGTATTTATGGCGCTGCTTTTGAGGAATCATTCAACTCCAAAGCAGATGGCAAAGCATGGATATTCATGGACTACTTTAAAAGCTATCTTAGGTAAAATGTTTTCACACAGAGCAGCTAAAGCATGTAACAATCTGATATTTTACAACACTTATTACTTAATGTTTACATATATTTACAATAAATCTTCATAAATGCTACTCAAGCAAGAATTTGCTAGTTCCAGGTTTTATTATAGTATATCCCATGAGATCTTTATCGCTCAGACCCCTGACCCTGCAAATATCTATGCATGAGTTAAACAACACTCAGCTGAGGGGGCCTACTCTGCTCAGCGAGACTGAGTGTAGCATGGCAAACTCCAGGAACATGTGGCATGTGTCAAGATTGTCAATTATCTGGGGATATGGAACCTCCACCTCATGGCAACTAAAGGAACTGTAGCTTTAGGAGTGATGAGTTTGTCTGCTCAAAACCGCAGAATTTCTTTCAGGCATCCAGAAAACAAATCTTTTTTAAATATGATGTCCAAAGGCTTTCCTATTCTGCAAACACAAATTCAGCTAAGTGTGAGGTAGCTGTTTTGACAATTTTACATAATTCTTCCCCAACTACCTGAAGCCCAGCTTCCCACGGTTCAATGTTTAAAAAAGGTGGTAAATAAAAGTCTGCTAATTGTGTTGAGTTGGAGGACTGGCCTTTTTCATGGAATAGGTGATTTAGGCTCTGGGTGATGAGTAACTTTGAGAGGAAGGAGGGAGAGAAGTGTATTAAGATACTACTGCTTTTCCTAAGCAAATGTCATTTAAAGTGTTTGGGTTTAAATGTGTTGGTTTTATTTCTTATGGCTGTATAAATGTGAGCTGAGTGTGGGTCAGACTTTTCTAGCTGTGGTCTCTTCTGTTTCTGAAAGATTGCTGGTACTGGGGATTGACTAGCTTGAAGTTTTCTGAGTTGAATGCAGTGGTCACTGCACTGCTGGAATAGCTTTAGATGTTAGGGAGAGGGTTTTATCCTTTTTACTGTTTCTGTTTGGTCTAGTCTTGTTATAGCTCTCATGGTAATAAAAATTGTTATTAGAGTATCCTGCTGTTTCTTTCTCCCTCATCCAACCCAGCCTGAATGTAGTTATTTCATGTAAAAACTGAAGTAAGCCCTGTGACTGAATGTGACCTCCTCACCCACTGTGGGCTGTGCTCATTCTCTGGCAGTGCCTTTGGGAAGGGGCCATCCTGCAGACCTCCATCAAACTCACTGCTTTATTTTCCAACTTTGTTTTCCTGCAGGTTTGCAGTGCTGGTCTCTTTACTCTTTGTAGTCTTATAAATTGAACTGTCTCTCAGCTGACGGTAAATGCACTTGGTGGCATAGCAAGAACAGTATATGCTCTGGGAAATACCTTGCCATGAGCAGTTCAAAGCTGGATGCAGAGCATGTACTCACATGCATTTGTATGTGGTGTTTATTAAAATGTGTTTGAATATGTATTAATAATGGATACAATGCTAATGTTTGCTATGGGTTTTCAACCCACTGGGGAAAGTAGAGTATAAACTGCAACTTGAAATAAATCCCTGTTGAGAAATAGGTAGACTATGCCTACTGCAGTGCACTCACTTTCCAGGAAAGCTATTAGTTAAATCTCATTAATGGCATAAATTGTCTGAAGGAGATAATATGCCTTTCAGTAGATAAGTGCTTGTGTCCACCCATGTTAACAGCACAGCAAAGACTGAAGCTGTTCTTTCTGACTTAAATACAGTACCTCTTTTTTTCTGTGCTTGTAGAGAAAGATCTGGATGGAACAGACTTGGGGTTTTCTGTCTCTTCACTTTGACTAGACACGCTACTGATTTTTGTAGGGAAAAGTTGGAAATTCAGGTTTTCTTTAGTTGAAGCCTAGTGCTGGTAGCAATGATGGTGTGCAGTCTGTGTGTGCTATTTGGCTTAAATGATTTAAGCTAGGTTTTCATCACATTAGTATCATTCATGCTCTGTTGTGGTGTATGCCATGAAAACCTGTGAAGCATTGCATCAGGATTCTTTCAAATTCCTCATCTTGCCAGGATAAAAGCAGAAGAAACAATCTAGTCTCAGCAAAACTTACTGACTGCACAATGCTGAAGCATGCAGTCTGTGGTTCACTTTAAATGAAACAAGAACACAAGGGACTATATTTAATTTAAACACCACTCATCCTAAAATAACTTAACCTGCAGAATGATTGCTGTGCAAACACAGTAATAATATAGCAGAGCTGTCACTTCAGTCAGTGTTTAATAATCTATGGCCGATTTCATTATTAACACTTAAAGCACTTCATGAAAAGTGATGAAAATACCGATGTATAACCCTTACTGAAGTCTCTGAGATCCCACAGAACATTTTGTAACTGCTGCCTGACACTTCTCAAGGGAGACTGCAATGGGTTGTGAGCTTGGGCTGTTAGCAACAGATTCCAAAGCTACTCTTGTTTCGAGATTGCAAACAAAGTAGATGAAATGGGCTCCTTACAGCTTTTGCCTCTATGTGGTCTGAGTGGAAGCCTGATAAGGGTGGTGCAGTCTTTTCTACTGCTGTTGCAAATGATTGGGAATTACTATTTTTTTTTTCTTAATTTAAATTTATATCCTGGTATATTGCACTGGTGGGAAGATATAGCAAAGGAATAACCCAGAAGCAAATACCAAAGACTGTGGGTGCAGAAAAAATACCTGCAGCTATGCTGTTAATATTTTGCTTTTACTGCCCTGTATTCTGAAAGTTCTTTACCATAATACAGTTCCTGATTGTGGAAAGAAGCAGACTAACCAAAATTCTTGTGTTATTTTATATTTATGTGTGTAAATGGACACTGCAACTGAGGTGCATATTTGAGAGAGTATGACTAAATTCAATGGAGTTCCTGTGGTACTCTCTTTAAGGCTCCATGAATACACTTCGATAATACTGGGAGAGAATGCTTGGGCTTCTTCATGTGTTACCATTGTGCTTTGGTAGAGAAAGCTCATATAGCAGTGGCTGGGTTGATGGCTGTATTTAGTAACAGCTGGCACCTGGCTTAGTCAGGGCTTGATCGCTTGTCAGAAGGAGCTAAAATGGTATCCCTAGAGTGCCTGGATATTTCCTTGGTTCCTGGCATAAGCTCAAGCACCAAGTCACAACCTTTCCATGTTGAATTACAGTAGCTGGCAAGTTTGCATGCCTGTTTTTTGTTTCCATTAGTGATAAATTAAGTAGCCTTATTTTGAACTTGGAATTCTAACTTTAGGTGCACTTGTGGTGGCACCTGGTCTGGAATAAGCATGGTCATGGAACTTCTGGCCTTCCAGGTGAGAGCAGTAGGTAGAAGAGATGAGGCCAATGATGCAAGGGTCTCCATTGTTAACATGCAGAATATTCCTTTTCTGCCTCCTTCAACTTTTCTAAGTATATGGGAATGCCTTACAGCATTTGACTGGTATTGAGTGGTCACTTGAGTTACTGGCTTCTGGTATGAACATTGTCATGAAACTGAGAAAATCTTGATTGAAAGGATAGGGAATTAGTCATTACTGAATTTACTGAGCTATCTCCATTGGGTGCATTGGTTTCTCTTTCTGGACCAGTACACTTCAGATGACAAAAGATAAGAGGGTAGTTACAGTCTCCTTTACTCAAATAAAATTTGTGACATCTCCCCACTGTGCTCCTCTTTAGTGTTGCTTGAATGTGATACAAACTGTGGAACTGATGAAGTGCTGAATCTGTATAATGTGTAAGTGCTGAATTTCTACAGTCTAGGTTGGCTTGGTTGGGCTTTCAGCTGATGTTCTGGAAGCACTTGGACATAAGCCCTGCTTGATTTAAAGGAAAATTAATGCTTAGAACCTCTTCAGGCTTCATAAGGTGTTGTTTTAGATGTTAAAAAAAATAAAATGAGCTTGAAGCATAGAGAAAAATAGATCATGTTTCTTAAACTTACTGGTATCTGTGGTGACAGGCATAGAATAGTTTGTGTTGAAAGGGACCTTTAAAAATCAACTAGTCCAACCACTGTGCAAGAGGCAGAGACATCTTCAACTACATTAAGTTTCTTGGAGCCCTATCCAGCCTGACCTTGAATGATTACAGTGTTGGGAGATCTACCTGCTCTCTGGGAAACCTGTTCTAGTATCTTGCTACTTTCATAAAAATTTCTAAATCTATCCTTGTTGAGTTTAAAAACATTACCCCTTGTCCTATTGCAATGCTCTGTACTAAAATGCTTGTCCCCATCTTTCTCAAAAGCCCCCAATGAGGTCTTCTCTTCTCCAGGCTGAAGAACCCCAACTCTCTCAGCCTGTCCTCACAGGAGAGGTGTTCCAGCCCTCTGATTGTCTTGGTGGCCTCCTCTGGACCTGTTCCAACTGGTGCATATATTTGCTCTACTGAGTACCCAGAGCTGAAGGCACTACTCCAGCTGCAGTCTCACCTCCCTTGCCCTGCTGGTCACACTTCTTTTGATGCAGCCCAGGATACAGTTGTCTTTTTGGGTTGTGAGGGCACATTGCCATCTTGTGCTGGCTTTTCATTCATCAGCACCCCCAAGCCATTCTCTACAAGGCTGCTTTCAAACCTGTCATAGCCCAGCCTGTACTGATACTGGCTGTTCCCACGTGCCAGGTGGAGGACTTTGCACTTGGTCTGCTTGAACTTAGTGAGGTTCACAGAGAACAACTTTTCAGATTTTTCCAGGCCCCTCTGGATGCTCTCCCTTTCCTTGAGCATAGGAGCCACACTACACAGCTTGGTGTCATTTGGAAACTTGCTGAGGGTGCACTTAACCCACTCTCTGTCACTGATGAAGACATTAAACTGGACTCAATATGGACACTTGAGAGACATCACTGATCTCCATCTGGACATTGGGGAGAACTAGTTAAATCCATGACAAGTTGAGCTACTCTGGTCTTAAAATTACCCCCTGTAACAGAACCTGGAGTAGAATGTTCAGGTAATGTGTTATGATGACAGGTTAGACAAACTCAATGCTATTTCCATATGCTTTCCAATGCCTCCATGTCCTCTGTGTCTCTCCTGATGTAATTGTGCTGCCTGGTTGTTCTGTGTGCAGCTGCTATCACTTTTCTTGATCATTCTTCTCTGTGCATGTGTGTATACCCTCTAAAGGTACTGTGGGAGTTAGTATGCTGCAGTCTTGCAAGTTGGGACATGTAGGTTTATTTTGGAATTGAGGAACAAGGGATTTATTTAGTAAAGAAGGTTATCTTTGAAAGATCAACCATGTAAATTTGTTGCCTAGTCATAGAAGCAGTTGGACAGCAAGAGCCCAACTTTTTCTGTGCTTGCTTGAATGTTTCTCAGTTCTTCTGTGGTTTTGGGCAGTCTGGCTTGTGTTACAAATAAAAGCTGGGCAGGGTTGCTCACACTAGTAAAGGGTTATGGGATCAGCCCTATAGTGCACTGACACAGAGGTACATGCAGCCTAGCTCTAGGGGCTGATGCTGGCTATAGCAGAAGGGAGCTCTTGGTGCTCAAAAGCAGTAGAGACAGGCTGGGTGGGTACTGCCTGTAGTGGGAATGCAGGTGAATGGTCTAGCTGAGGACCTGATATGTGGTGCAGGAGGAGGCTGATGCTGGTGCTGGGGTGAGGCTGATGGAGACTGGGAGAGGGCAATGTGAGGCCACTACTTAATCTTGTTCAGCTCTTAGGGATGCATCAGCTAAACTGGGGTTGTTCATTTAGTAAACTATTAAAGAAGTTGTCTTCAGGGTATTTCAGGCAGTTCTAGTGAAGTAATCCTTTAATTCCTCAGAGTAAAGGCTGATGAGGATTTACTAAGTGTTGTGGAGGTCACTGTGTGAGTGCTTATAGAGGTATTTGAGTGCAGTGTGGCTTATCCCCTGGGACTGGGTGGTGGGAGCTGCAGGGTGTCCCCCCCAGCTCCTTTGTATGGGTGTTGATGTCTGTGGGTGGGTGCTGTGCTTGGGAATGCTTGTGTTTCTGAGCTTGGAGAAAGAGGCTGGTTCTGCTTCAACTTTGGCTGAACCCACTTGTCCTCTAAATGCTGATGTTTATTCCTCTTGTGCATGCTGCTCAGCCTTCTTTCCTCTGCCTTGATCTTTCTTTTTCTGGGTCCTTCCAAATAGCAAGAGAAGCCCCAGCTGACATGATGCATATACTTCAACTTCAGTGTTGTTTCCTCTGTGTGTGTTATGTTACCCACAAAACCATAATGATTTATCGTTGTTTAGACTGATTTCTTTGCTTTGTACAAAGAGTGTTCTGCTGCTTAGGAGGCCATGAGAAGGCTTGTGTTGTTCCACTTATTTGAGATGGATGCTCAGGACTTTGATTAGCTAGGTTTATAAGCCAGGAATTATTTATCCTCATTTTCGTACTGTGGGAGCAAACCAAAAGAAACCTAAGGGGACTTGTAGCCTGTGTTGGGCAAAAGAACTGGGACTTCAGTGTTTTGTCAAACTCCCCTTCCCAAGGGAGCTGGTTTCCTGGGAACAAAAGCGCAGAGGTGTTGGAGCGGTGTGACAAGGAAGCAATGTGAGTAAATTTTATGCCAGTATTTCATATGGTAAGCTGAATGGTTACAGAATATCATGTGGTATTTAGACTGATGAACTATGTTTCTAAAAGGAAATTATAGCCTGCAGGACGAGAAAATGTAGGTGCAGTAAGTAGCTTGTTTGCTCCAGAAATTCCTTTGCTCATGGAAAATTTCTTAGTGGCCACAGCATGGCTGTGGTCTGAGCAGGTGCTCCTGGTCTCTCTGACTTGCTTCTGTAAGGTGTTCATCCTTATGGCTGCAGCATTATAATGCAAAAGTCTGATATTAGAATCTTGTTCTTGAAAAATAATCAGGCATGAAAGTATTGGAGAAGCAGAGTCAGATGGAAACCTGAGACTTGTAGCAACTTTTCTGCCTTTTTCTCAAAATTAAGTATAGCAGAAGACACTTGAAACCTCAAGTTGACTAATAGAGCACTCTAATTTTAAAATGTACTGTGCTTTATATATAGCTAAAACATACAATTTTTGCATTATTTCTAGTTAGGTACTGAGTAATTGTAGTCCCTGACAGGCCCCATAGTCCAAAGATGCTGTTTTAGTTTAGTGCTAGAATCTCAAAGCTACTCTCCAGTTTAGAAATAGTTTGATATTTTGATCTAGAAAATAACAGTAAGTCTCATTACAGGGGGGAGGGAAGGAAATATTTTGGTAGAAAAAATAAGGTAAGTTTCATGATTACTAAGAAGCAGCAGTTGCCCTTCAAGTTTTTCAAAAGTAGAATATTTCAGGTGTGCCTTAAGCTGACATGTCATTGTGTTTATAAAGCTTATGCTGTGGCTTTGTACAATGATGTGTTTTATTTAATAGTATCACTGACCTATGTAATGAAATAGCATCAATAATAAATGTAAAATCAGGTTTTATTTGAAAGTATTCTTCAACATGAAATAAAACCACCACTGGAAATTGTTCTGAAAGAACAGTGCAAGTTCATGCAGTTTGAATGACACAGGACCCTGAATATGTGCCTGTTCCTGCAGCCTGCAAATATCAGTGTGGCATTGGAAATAAGTCAAGGCTGTTTACACTCCATAACCCTAGCAAAGGGGAAAATTTAGCCTTGTGAGAATCATTGGCACATTTCCTACTGACTCAGTGAGGCCAGGATTTTGGCCTTAGCTCTGAGAGCCTTGTGGAAGAGCCTACACAGGAGTCCCCAGTTCTGTGGGACCTTGGGTTGTGCTGTACTGTGGGCAGTCATGGGCAAAGCCTGGAGGCTGCCAGGGGTGGAGAGGAATGTACTGCAGAGCAGTAAACCCTGCTGTGATGCCCTCTCTTCTTGCAGCAGCTGTTGTCTTAATAAACAATCTTAATAAACAATCTTTGCATGTAACACTGACAGGCATGGGAACTTCAGTTTGGTAAGCCTGCAACTACGATACTGATTATATTTTGTAACAGAAATGTCATCTTTCTGAGTATTTGAGGGCTAAATGCAGACCTTTGAAAGGGAGGACAAGTTAATATCAAGGCCTGCATGTAGCAGCCTTACTTTCCATTTACCCTGTTCAAATCAAAGCATTGGGATACTAGACCTTATTCAGGGCCTGATTATGGGGAAATCTTTATTTAAGCACTTTCAAGTTTTAAACTACTGCCTGTTAAACTGATTTTCCTTTTTCTGGGGGTTAATCAGTAGTAGATTATATCTTGGAGTAGGGCGGGAAGGGAAAACATCAAGGGCAGTGAAACTACAACTAAAATTGTAATAGAATAGTTTGTGCTGGAAGGGACCTTTAAAGGTCATCTAGTCCAACCCCCTTGCAATCAGCAGAGGCATTTTCAACTGGACCAGGTTGCTCAGAGCTTTGTCCAGTATCACCTGGAATAATACTTTCCCGTGTTACAGAGCAGTTATGAGGATTACTGTGTATAAAATGCATTTGTACTTTTAACTGATAAAGTCATAACAGGGCACCACACTGAGTAACTTGATGAGTCAGACCTGGTAAAATAGTAGGGAAACACACAGGTCCTCTGTAGAGATAAAAGAAGCTTGTAATAGGAAGGTGTTCAGTGGGGATAGCCCTACCTTTATGCCCAACTATAGAATTTCCTGCCTCACTGAGGAGATGTGTGGACAATCTGCTACCTTCTAACTATTGGGAGAAAAAGGGAATTGTAGGTCAATTTGTAAGCCTGCAGTGAAGGTGACATAGTCAAGTGCAAGGTAAACGTAGCTGTTGACATAGGTCAGTGCTGTTGGAATTTGTCTGAGGAATCAGGCATGGAAAAGTCAGTCCAAATAAAAAGTGGAAGCTCTGTGCTGGTTCTTCTGTATCTTAAATGCCTTTAAATCTGAGTTGGATTTTTGGGTTCAGTCATAGCAGTGGTTCCTGGTGCTGTGTGGCAGAATGACAGGTCTGCAACCTGATTGCCTTGTCCGAGGTACTGCACAAAGGTCAGTGCAGGCAGAAGTAGGAGGGACAGCTGAGCATCTTTTATTTACAAAGTTGCTACTGGAGGAAGTGGGGGAAAAGCCATGGAAACAAAGAGGGATGTGGAAAGATGGAAACTGAGAAAGGAAACCACAAAATAGAAAGGCTGTTTCTAATATCTGTCTAGAAATATTATTAGTAGTGTTTAACTGCATGCTACTGAGTAGGATATCACATTGAAGAAGCAGGGTAAAATTATTATGGGAGTTCTTGCTAACCAAATATGACACCAAGAGCAGTGAAACACCCCCTGGTATTAGCCCCGAGGTTTTGTGCAAGGTCCCAGACACCTTGTTTGTCTCACTGGATGTTATGCTTGTGGGAAGAAATAGGAGCTTCCCAGTGGAAGGTGAAAAGGTGATTGTGAGGAGCTGTTATCCCAAAATCGATACACCAGGAAATTACCTACCATTTCTTAAAAATGCAGTCAAAGGTAATCTTGTGCAACAATAGAAACACTCCAAAGCATTTGTGTACCTTCAGTGTTTTGGTGCTTAGTCCGTATTCATTTGGATCCATGGGAGATGATAAATCCAAAATAAATGCCCTGTCAACTGTATGGAAGATTGAATAAACAGAATGGTGCTAACTCAGAATATCTGACAAATAACTGTGCTGAACTCTGGCTGGTGTATGGAATTAGGCATAATGGTCCTCCATACTGATGCCTATGGGTACAACAAAGTATTCAGATACACCTGTAGTCTGGTTAAGAGTGAGAATTAATCCATGCAGAGCCAAGAGCTGTACAGGCCTTCACTTCTCCTGCATGTGCATGAAAATATGTGTGCTCTGACCCTGGCTTTAGGCTGTGTGCTTTCTGCATCTTCCCATTTGTACACTCTTGTCTTTGGGGGGAAATGTGTTGCTCTGAGACTCAGTGTTTTATGAGACTAACAGTGCATGATACTTAATATGCAGAAATAATGTAGTCAAGACCTACATTCCATTTAGATGGAATAAATGCAATTTAGCTTTCAGCTGGAAGATGCAGTCAACAACAAATCTGATTCAGCATTATCTGAAGAAAAAACTTAGCCATACTTATTTAGTGAGTTGAGTTTAAGAAGGGGCTTGGCAAAACAAAGGTTGAATTTTTTGTTGGTTTTTTTTTTTTTTTTTTATAATTTCAGTACTGGTTTGAATTCAGTTGTTACAGGATTTTACATTGCCTGCTTTTATAAGCAAC
>VXBX01004288.1:138906-191573 GCA_013400415.1 Scytalopus superciliaris | reverse complement strand
TATATGTTATTTAGAAATAAACAAGATGCTGAAAGATGTGATGGCTTGCGGATGGAAAATTATATTCTTTCACAGCTGCAGTAATGATCTGATTAGTATCCAATCCCTCCACATCCTTCATGTGCTAAGTCATCTTTACAAAGGTGAAGTGGCCCAAGGGCAAGGGATGGAGAGAGGGAGGCACAAGGAGGGAGTCTCTGACATTATGTGGTACCCAAAGGATTGTATGTTCACCCTTTGGTCACCTTACAAAATGAGAAATTTCCTTCAGCACCAAAGCACCTTTTCTGTTGATTTTTGGCAGCAATGTCTTTTAAAACTACAGTTTCATCCCTCAGCAATCATTTATGTGCATATCTGGATCCTCTACATGAGCTAGAAATCCATCCATCCTTTTTGGTCTGTTACTTCCCCTCTCTCCCAGACTTAGCACCTTCCTTGCAAATCTGCCTTTCAGCTCTCTCTTGCTCCTGTTTCCAAGCTGTGTAGGAAACCAAAAAAGTGTACCAGCGCTGCTCCACCAAGGCCTATTCCAGCTGCTTCTGGCTAGATTTTCAAGATATAGTAAGAATATAATTTTCTTCCCTTATTCCTCTTTTCAGAAGTTAATTTCCTCTGATACAGACAACACCCTCAGCCCAGGCAATCTGTTGGGGAATTTCCCACCATTAGCTGCCCTCTTCCAGGCTTCATGTTTGCCATGGTTTAGGACAGGCCAAAATGCTATTAAGCTCTTCATGAAGTAATACCTGAACATGTGTGCCAAGTGTGGAATGAACCATGGGACAAGGTGCAAAGGTGACCTGAGAGTTACTATGTCATCCTCCAGGAATGGCAGATGGAGAAAGCATCACTTCCCTGCCAGCCTGAGGGAACTGGCCCTGTCCTGGGAGGCTCTGACCATGACAGAGGTGCCACACCTCCAAAGGGCTCAGCAGCTCTGGACCCATCACAAACCCATGTGACTGGACAATACCAAGGGAATGCCAAGGTGCCAAATGGGTTTGGAAGAGGCTCTGCCCCTTTTCAACAGTGGCATGTCCACAGGCACAATCTCAATCCTATACTGATCTGGACCCATATGGCCCCACAACTATCCCCCTCTCCCAAGTCTGACAAACAGCAGGCATGTTGAGTGTGAGGAGAAAACAGTCCCCCCTCCTTATGCAACCACAAATGCCTCTGATCCAGAGATACAGTGCATGATTTTTTGATGCCAGGCTGTTACCGCTGCTCCTATGCACGCTCCCTTCACCACTACAAAAATTAAATCTGGGTTTTTTTTCTTCTCCCTGCCCTCTTACATTCGTATTGACTTTTTTGTGGCCAAGGAAATATAGCCCTAAAGACAATGCAAGGACAGAGGAAGCAGAGCAAAGGAGATCAAAGATTCCAATTTATTCTCCCCCATTTTTTGTAGGAATTGGAGATTGGCCAGCAGTAAAGCTTTAATAGTAAATATTAAGAGGCAAATAAAGAGATTTTTTTTTTTCACAATTAACAATGTGACAATCATACAAAATCACACATGCAGGACTCTGCCTGCTGACACCCAAAGGGAGGCTTCTGCAGATTTCAGACACAAGAACAATCACTGCCCAGGCCATGGTTGCACCTTTGGTACCCAGAAAACAGGGAGCTTTGTGGCAGCTGTAGGTGTCCTTTGCTTTCACAATACATGGGTGTCAGGGAGGCTTGAAACCTGGGTCAGCTGCAGGGCTAGAGGCCCAGTTCAGATTTTCTACCCCCCCCACTACCTGCATATGCTTGGACACTGGACTTCCTGGGCCTGAAACCTCAGTCGAGCACAGCTCTGGTGTTGCCGACTCCCAAGGATGCAGGCTATAATGATGACTCCATCTCTTCCTCACCCCATCCCAGCAGAGCAGGAATATCCTCACAGAAATTCAGAAACAGCCAAAAAGGACCATTAACCTGTTCCTGCAATTCAAGGTTTGGGACATTGGACCAAAAGAAACCCCAGGCTAGGTTGCAGACTTGTGCAACCTAAAGCAGCAGAGCACAGCTGTAATTTGTCATATGCCACCTAGGACATGGTTTGCACTGCCAAGGTGATTATTTTTTAGAGGCAGTGCCATAAAGGGAAACAAACTCAGACCCAAGTGACTTCATGGCCAAAGATTACTGGCTACAGCCTGTCCAGTCTGTGCACTGTACCACGATAATCTTGGAGGGCTGTGCTTAAAGCTGTGTATATGAGAACAGCAGATTCTCTATGTGCAGCTCAGTCTCCTTATAAGAATCATTTGGTTCCAACAGATCTAAAGACAGATTCAAATATCATAACTATGGTGTTACACCAGGGAGCACAGGGCAGCATGAAGCAGCAAAGTCTGCAGGCTGGGAGCAGCATCAGCTCCAAGAACTGCTTGTGTTATCCGTCAACACAGAAATAAATCATGCACTATCCCCCTATCCACACACCATCTTTCTTATTTTCTTCCACTTGCTAGTTCAAACTCAGCCAAATTCATTAGTTTAGTTTACATTTATGGATGACACATACTGTACAGCCACAAACAAAAAGCAAGCTTGGCTCTTGGGTGCGAAATAATCTTCTGTGTCCCTTGCAGCTGAGGTCACAAAAACAAATTCACTAGGACTTAGCTGGTGCATACTACAGCTTTGTTTCCAACCACAAAACATTCTCCAAAAAAACAATGTCCAAGAAAGTGCTGTTGCTCTTTAAATGTTACATTTCCCAGGGGGTAAGCACTGGGTTATTCACTCTAGGGAAGATTGGGAAAAGCTTTCGTTCCTGTTTGGGAATTCATTTGGCTGCATTTCTTTCCTCATCATAAAGTTATATTTTACTTCTAGTTTATTAAAGCATCTAAAGGCCTTTGGGAACAGATCCCCAGAAATATGTGAAAAAAAGCAAAAAACACTAAAATTAAATTTAAAATCCCCAGCATGATGAGAATTGCTGCCTTCTGCATGTGGATTTTGTTCAGACTCAATGTATGGCTCAGGCTGACCACCCCTCTCCCTCTGACACCATTATTGGCCATCTGCAAAGTGGTGTCCTCCTCACCCACCATCCTCTCCTCTAAGCTGGTGGCTCCTGCCACTTCCAGTCTCTCAGATCTGTCCCATGCCACAGGTCCAAGCAGTGAGATGGCACAAACAATTATGCCCAGCACAGTATTTTGTGCTCTTGCGTACACCAAAATCTGCTCATGAGTTCAGATGCTCACTTTAGACAAGCAATGAGAAAAAACCCTCCTCTCCTTCTGCTGAACACAGCTGAGCACAGCTCCCTCCTCCTGCCCTCTTTGCAGATTACTGGGATATTGTCACTAATTATCAGGCTCAACAAGTAAAATTGTGCAATTTGCTACAGACACGCTGGAGAACTGATGCAAAAAGTGGGGCTCAGAGGAGAGGGGAGTGTGGAGAGCCCCTGGGGCAAGGTGCCATGGGGCAGCCCACGGGTGCCAGGTCCTGGCACAGGAAGAGGTCCTGCTGGCAGTGGTGTTGTGTTTGCATTTCAGTGTTTGCCTTTTTTTTTTTTTATTGTTTGATGTTTACTTCAAGCATCGCACTCTGAGGGCTTATAAAGAGGATTAAGTGGTGAGGAGGTCTCACAGAGTTAGGAGGAATTAATCAAGCAGTAATCAGAAAGGAAATTAATCTGAAGAGTTAATTAATCAGTCAAGGCAGGGAGACTGCAGCCAGTCGTCCCTATCACACCTTCCAGGTTGCTATTTCATGTACTGGCACGGCAGCAGGGTAGTGAGAAGGCAGTCCAGGGTGAGGGGGATGCCCTGCCACCCCTCCACACTAAAGGGAAAGCAGAAGCCCAACTTGGCCAGGAGGTTTCTATACCCCAATCCCACCATGCAGGGACCTCAGGGAGGTCATCTCCACCCACATGCCATGGGGTGAACACTCATCCTCTGCCCCCCTCAGCCCAATTCAAAAGTTTCCAAAGGCTGAGGCATCTATTTTGGAGATTCTTCCCTGCTCCAAAGAGGAAAGAGCCTCTTTCCTGTGGAAAAGGGATCTAAATAGGCAACTCATAGGTCTTTGATTGCTTAACTGAGTCTATATAGCCCATGTTTTCCTTCTAGCATCCTTAATAGTCTTTTTAGTTCTTCATTGTGCAACTCTTGTAAATATGCATCACTGGGGATCACTTCCCTTCACTCTTGTCTAGATGTATTTTATATATTTAGCTTTTCTTTTTCTTAATCTTTTCTTACAATACGTTCCCTGTAGGACCTTAATCATTTTAGTTGCTCTTCTCGAATTCCTTCCAAAAGGCGACAGGCAGAGTGTTTTACAAATTTGCTCTTTTCCCTTCTGGGCTGTATTTTGACTAATGCCTGTTTCCCTTGGGATGAGACATACCCCACCACAGGCTGCCTGATCAGGGATGCTCAACCTTCATCACAGCCTGAGGCACTTGGGCGAGGAAAACTCCCCAGCTCAGAGGGGCTGCAACATGACCCATCTTTGAACTTATAAAACCTAGGTCAGTTTGAAAAGCCATCTGAAATCTCATGAACTTCACCATTATTATTATTATTAGATTCTTTTTATGCACAGACTAGACATTTTAATTGCCTGGGTGAAGATAGCAGCTTCTATTGTCTGTTTTATAGACTGCAAGCAAAGATTCATCTGTATGTGCTGCCTACACCTGCCTTCAGGAGAGAGAGCCACTTCAGATCCAAGGGGCACAGGGTTATTCAGCAGCCCCAAAACAGCTCCTTCTGCAGAGGCTTATTGGGGCTTCTACCTTCACAAACCCCAAGCCAGCTCAGCTCAGGAAGATTGCATTATCTCACAAAACCACGGAGTCTTTGCCCAGCATCAACAGCCCAGGTACATGCTGTGGTGAATGAGACCAAGGTTTATCTCACTGAATTAGGGTCATCTCTGCAGTCAAGGGGCAGAAAGACACCTCCATCTACAATACCAGGGCAGCACAGACAGAGTGAGCTGCCTGGTGCAGGTGGTAACATTGCCCAGGGACCATTGACATGACAGAAGTGTGCTAGTGTATTGTAATAGACCAGCATTAAAAATCATATTAAATACACAAACTTCTTCCACCCAAACTATGTCAAAATAAAAGGCAAAAAGCTGCATTTCACAAGAAATGACCTGTGGGACTGAGAGCTGGTCAAGGGGGTTGTTGTGTGTAGAGGTGAGGAGTGACTGGAAAGAACTCAGCCGCAATGAGGATGTTGGGTGGGCAACAAGACACTGTTCTCAAACAATGATCTCCATCAGCAGAAGGTCCCAAAAAGCAGCTAGAGCAGCCTCAGCAGAAACCACATCCACTCAGCTTCAATAGCCACTTAAGCTGTTAAAGCATTCATTCTTGTCATCCCAATCCCTTCACACCAGTTTACTTCTAAGGAAGACTGGGCAGGGTTAGCTCCTCTCCTTGAGCAACTGCCACACTCACACAAAAAGCTCCCGCATTACCCAAGGCTGTCCCTCCCCCTAAACCATGAATTCATCTCTTATTCCTTTAATAGATAAAGGCTATTTGCACACTTCCTCTAGAATGAAAAGTGACATCAAAAAATAAAGGTGAAAAGGAAAAAAACAAAAAATCTGCTCTTGCCTAAAACAAAGCTAATGGCTGCAGAGTCCAGAAAGAATTGTGAGCTCCCCCTGACACAAACGCATTTCTAGTTACCCTGACCCAGAGAAGCACCTTCCCAAAGACAATTTTATACAGGGAAAATCCTGCTCTTCTCTCACCCTGTCTACACTGCCTATCTGTAAACAGCTGGACCGATTTCATTATAACTCGCTTCTACTGTGGCTGCCAATTATAGAAAATTGATTTTAATAATTTATACCCTGCCCAGCACCACAGCACTCTAACCACCAACAGGTATTCAGACTACTGGTTCTGATCTGGAAATCTCTCTAGTTAGAGCCAGAGCCTCAGATACCTCAGCAGTCAATGTGCCTTGGTGTGGTACCCCAAGAGCTGAGACAGAAAGAGATGCTGCTGCTCCTCTCCACACTAATAATGGCACAAAGAGGACACATTAGCAGACAGCAGCTTCTTCCTTTGATATTCCCCTGCTATTCTGGCTCCAACAGAGACTAAGGAGTGAAGTTCTGTTCCCTGCTGGGCTTGCCACTGTGTACTGACTTTTAGGGGTGCAATGTTTTTTATTTTGGCTTTTCACGTGGCAGTTCAAAGGAGAAGGCAATAACCCCTTACCCAGCATCTATACCCACCACAGAAGGAACCCACAGCATCACTTGCAACACATCTACAGAGCTGGAGATGTACAGGTAAAACATTCCAGAATGAAAGAATAAACACCATGCACATACACACAAATATGTAAGCTTGGATATAAATATGCACAGATAAACGCACACCCTCTTAGATGATGTTATCAAATGCATTACTCCCCCAAATCCCTGCAGAGCAGTAGACCATCTCCAAGGTCATATTAGCGTGGAAGTAATGTAATTCCATTACCCAGGCTCCTTTCTCCTCTCCTAGTTTTTTATGTTGATGTTTGCTCTCTTAATTTTAAACACCAGTCGTATATCTTGTGGCCCAGCCTGGGACCGCTTTGCTCAAGTGGTAGTAAACACATGGCTTAATTCACTCATTCTGCAGGGGGTGGGGGTGGGGGAGCGGTGGAAAGAAAAATAAAAACGAGAGAAGAAAAAAGCAAGCTTTTCCTGCATGAAATACCCGTGTCCTCCAGTGCAATGATCGACACAGGGAGTGCTGAAAGCTGCCGTAACTAACTCAGGCTCAGCGAACAACCAGAGCACACAGGGTGGTAAGCAGAAAATCCGTACATGCTGCTCTTTTCAGGAGAAAAACATCCAAGTGGCTGTAGCTCAGCTGCCAGCAAGGTGCTGTGTGAGCCTCCCAGTGCAGGGATGCAGCTCTGTGCTTGTGCTAAAGGGTGTTGGCTGATTCCCCAGGTGAAGGATGTGGCCAGAAACTGAAAGCTGAACCAAGTGCCTAACACTGGGGGGAAGGAGGGCAGGAGGGTGAAGTAGCCAGTAAGGCAAGCTCAGAAGAGACAGAGGATAGAGGAGGGCACACAGGCAGGAGCCACCACAGCCACTCTGCCCCATGGCCAGCAATACTCTCCACACAAGCTCTCTGCCAGCTTTTCCAGGGAGTTTATCCTTCACAGCAGAGGAATGTTTAGAGTTGGGTCCCTGTGGTCACAGGACACAAAACTTCTTGGAAACCTGGACCCCGTTCTTCAGTCCAAGCCCTAAATCTCCACACACTGGACACCATCCTCCTTTACGCTCCCAAAACTTTCCTAACCCATTTACAAATCTTCCTGAAGTCTAGGCCACTGGTCTTTGTCTATTAAGTTTCTGAAAATGTCTGTAATCTCTCTTTTTTTTCCTTTTGTTCCCTTCAGAAAGCTGTGATAATGTAACCTCCTTCACACCTCATCTCTTCTAGATGACACCATAAGAAGTTTAATAACAATCTCCAATACAGAGCATGAGAAGCACTTCCAGTCAGCAAACATCAGAGATCTGCCAGAACATGTACCTCAAAAGACACTTAGACTTCTAAAACACATATGTGTCACTCTGTGGCAAGCCCATGCTGATCAAGGGCCATGCAGGCAGTAAACACTCACATCTGCCCTTCAAAGATGCTCAGGACAGCAATTCGGGATGCTTTCACTCTCAGCATGCTCCATTCTTTGGGTCTCTCATCAGTCTTTTACCAAGTCTGATGGATGGCCCTGAAGCTCAGTCTGATACCAGTGGTGAGAACAGACACAGCTCCAAATGCTTCTGCATCCACCTAACGAGAAACCTACCTCTCCTGCATGGCAGGGGAGGGAGTCTGAAGTGTTTAGTTTCATTAAGCCCCTGCGAAAGCTACTCTAGCATCAAACTGATGAACTGCCCAGACTGACTTGTTAATAGCGGATAAATGAAAATCTGGCCTTAGTATTTTAAGACTCTACAGGGTGTCATTTCTACCTGCATGACCCTTAACCCCTTGCATACTCTGGATGGCTCATTTGTCTGCCAGTCACAGTAGGGAGCCTGTCTCAGTCCCCAATCCCATCTCAGTCCCAGTCTTCTCATCAAGACCATGCAAACTTACCCACTCTGAGTTACTGTAAAGCCCTACTCCTCCAATGAAACATTTTACTAAGTACCATCCCTGGCTCCCGTCATACATACCTCAGTACTTGTTAGACATTAAACCCAGGATTGATGAAGGATGTTAGAGGAATTTTGATAGGATTTGTCTATTAATTCCCTTTGCTACTTTTTAAACTCCTATGCCTAGAAAAATGTTGGCACACATGTTCTTCTCAACAGGTGGCCGCTAATGAAATTATCCACCAGCTGCTTTCTCAGTAAAGCTCAGCTAATCTGGTAAGAGGAGCACACATCCCCCAAAAAGTACCACTGAGATGGTGGGGCTCAGAGCTGCTGTCACAGCTGATGGAAGCTGGAACAGGAGTGCATCCCTGGGTCCTCACTCCCCCAGAAGTGCACACAAAGCGTCCACCCACCTCTCAGCCTCCATTTCCCATGTCTGAACCAGAAGGAAAAGCACTGCCACAGCAAAGGTCTAATCTGTGCATTTGTGATACACCCCAGAAATAAGAATGAACAACTCAAACAGATGAGAACTAATAATTTCTTTATCCTCTAGGAGCCAACATTTACTAGAAATATTTCCCTCAGCCATACAACTTCTTGGAAATTACAGCTTGATATCCTGACAGTTTTATTTGGTACCACAATGTGTTTGACCCCCTGCGCCTCAACAGCTGCAGCACAAGGCATGAGCACAGAGCCTGCAGTGCTCCAGTTTGCTCAAAAGACATGCAGGGGTGTGCACACCTATTTTCAGGTTTTGAATGTATAAGCTTAAATTCAAATCTTCAGGCCTCTAATAATTCAGGAAGGTACCAAGATAGTTTTGTTGAATCTGATCTGAGCATGATGGAGACATGAGGTTAATAACTGCAGGCTTCTATGCAGTTCCCCCTGCTCTGTGCTAGCACAGGCTTGTGTATTTTGCATTTGTTTTATCCCTTCTTAATCAAGACAGTCATATGTACCTTCTCAATAATTTAAACTGACAGAACTGTGCGGGATTCTATATCAACCAAATATCTTTATCAAGACAGCATCTTTGAGTAGAAAGTTTCAAGAACTCCAGTATGTACAGTGGATCCACATCCATGGGAAATGCATCTCCCATAGCTACTGTCTTACTAGACCAATAAAAGAAATCAAAATTCAACCACCAACCTTCCATCTCCCACACCACTAACCAAAATGGGAAATGCTTGCTGCTCCCTCCTCTCTCCAGCCTCCTCCTGCCTTCCCCATTCACACCCCAAAAAAAGCCAGAAACATTGCCTTCCCTCCTCCTCCCCTGATCAAGACATGCCAGCACACTTGGGAAATCATTAGCGCAAATTTCAGCCAAGACTATTTATCCTTACAGAGCCTGCCCTACAGCAAGTCTCCTCCAGCCACTCCAGGGCTCTGCAACTCCACAGATAAATAGGCACTTACCCACCAGCTACTAACAGCTTCATGAAGCATCCCACCTTTATCCCTGCTCTGCAATACCTTTGCTCCATGGGAGAAGGTAGAGGAGTTCCCTCCTTCCCCATCTGCTTTGTTAAGAGTGATATGAAACATTAGGCTGTAAAACACATGCCTGGACTGCTGCATCATCCCTCCCTCTCCTTCCACATTCTCATTTCTTCTCATCTCCCAGCTGCAAATTTCCAAACATCCTTGTATGCCATAATTCACTGTAGACAGTGATGGTGCCATAGAAGAGAGCTTGTAGGTCCCAAAGCATGCAAGGCTATGTATGTACGTGCCAGCTTAGCATGGATATCTGAAAGTAAAATACTTTGGAAAGGCTCCTGGGAAAAGCAGCTGAGTTCAAGACTGAAGGTTGTCTGCTAAGAATGGAGGATGTTAGAGGACCTGTAAGTTATCCTGAATTTGCACAAAAACCCAATTGCTTTGAAAACCATGCATGAGTAAAAACAAAAACCTAAAGGTAAAGCCTGATCCAGGAATAGTGCACAGAATTTTTACCAATGATTGGAAACCAGGATTCATCCTCAAGGCAGTTTCAGGCAGCATGTTGCCTCCCTGTCTGCATCCAGGAAGGTTTTCAAAGGTAGGTATCAAAGCAGAGCAGCACAGCAACCAGGAATTTGAACTAATGTATCTTTTGCAAAAACAGAGATTACACAGCGTTCTGCAAATTATCTAACAGTGAGTAAATAAATGCCAGATTTTGTCTCATTCAAAAAATAAAATAAAGTATTAAATTAAAATAGAGAGGCACCTGGCAGGCATTCAAAAGCCCAGTATCACAAGTCAGTAAAAGACTCAGAAAAAATGTAATAGCACCTCTCCTCTTTTAGAAGAAAAGCAGAAAGTCATTCCTTTTTGGCAGATTAATACAAAGCCTGCCTGTATGACTGGTCCCAAAGCCACCATCTGAAACTCTGGTAAAGCTCTGGCAAGAGCAAACCCAAGTGAGATACCCTTTGCTGAAGTATCCCAGAACCCAGCACAGACTTCAGCTCCTCTTTTGGGGTGCATTTAAGAGGAAGTGACTTTTTTTCATGCAACCTGATCACAGCAAGTTCTGCAAAACTTAAATCAATGCCTTTACCTATACATTTCAAAAGCTGGAAAGGTTCCTTGATTTACCCTTGCAACTTCAGTTTTAATATGCCAGGGTGGAATACATGTGCTTTGCTGATGAGGGGTTTTGGCACATGCTGACATCCCATTAACTCCAATATCACGTTAACAGACAGTAGCAGCCAAGAAGCATTACTTGAAATCTTTAAACAGAGAGAATAAGCCCAAATCACTTCTAAATACACCAGCAGCATAATAAATTTAGATAGAAAAGAAACATGGTGAAAACAGTATGTTTTGTTATGACGAACTAAATAACAATATAAAAAAGGGAGAAAAATCTAAAATCCAGTTGCTGTGAAGCAGCAGAGTGAAAAGAGATTTCTGCAGACACTCAGAAGTAAAAGGCCGTATCTAATTTCCATTTCTATCACAATTCTTTAGATCAAGGGAGATTGAGAGCAAACATGAGATAGAAGAATTAAGACTCAATATAAATGAGGCATAAAACAAAACAAAAACAAAACTCCAGATAAAATAAAATTAAAGAATGGTCAAAACACTAAGAAATTTCTTACTGGAAAATTCAGCAATATTTCCTCTCTTGGTCCCACACATCAAGGGAGAGACCAGAGCAGGATACTCAGCAAAAACACTCAGCATCCAAAAAGGCAGGAAGTGTCATTACCAGATGCTGATATCAATTTAAATCCAGGCTGAGAAACTTGTCAAGAAAGCAGAAGCTCTTGAAAACTGCAAAGACCCTTCCCTCTATATACAAATATATGTATGCAGCTTGTATTTGCTCTCCTGGTTGGTGTGCAGAAGAAATTAATAAACCTAACTTTGATTCTTTCACTATAAATTTAAAGGAAATATTTAGAAAAAAATTATTTAAGAGCCTAAGTGATAGTGGAACCAAGAGGGTGAAGCAGTTGGTCTACAAAAACAAATCATGCTGAACTACCTTCAATGCCTTATTTTCCCCTGATTGAATTACGAAATTAGTCAATGAAGACTGTAATATATTCAATAGCATCTCAGAAAAGAAACTTTCTCAAAAAAATAATTCAGACTGGCTTGGATATGAGCACTGTCATACCAATAACAGTAAATTTGATTTACAGGGCTCTTCTGTCCTAGTGCCAGTCTGGGTGGCATAACTATAGCAAGGCTTTAAGCCAGTCCCCATGGTGATATGTGTCTGTTTAGGAGGCCAGGTGGGACCATAATAATTTCAGAAGCCACTGAGCAGAGCTGGTTCCTTCTCACCAGTTCAGCTGCCTTAAGTCAAGAGGTGTCAAAGTCACAAAGTCACACAGGAATTTACCCAACACCCAAATGAAAAAAAGAGAAATTGACTAAGAAATCAAAAAGAATAAATATTGATTCTAGACCACTGTTGCCTCAAAATTATCATTTTCTTTCACATCATTGCTATGAGCACTTCAGATAAAGCCATGCCTTGTTTTTTTGCACAGACCATGAACCTACTGATTGTGGGAAACTCAGCTTTGTTTTTCTCTTCCCAAAGCAGGAGCCCACTGGAAGACCACACCCCTAGGTTGGACCCTAGGAGCATCCTTGGATGCCAGGAGAGGTGCCAAGAGACTCCTAAGCAAGCAGTGAGCAGATCTGACCCGCAACTCCTACACTGTTCCGCAGCCTGAGAAGAGGAGAGGCAGCAATCGGCCCATCAGGATGAGAATCTGCAGCTCCAATCTTTATGCTGCACAGCAAGAAACGTGTCTGAGCCCAAGGGTAGCACTGCCTTTACCTGCCCCCCCACCCCGAGTGCCAGCTCCACTTAGCATAATGATTATTAAGCCCTGTCAGCAGATATGAAACCAATGGACGCAGCTCCACAGGCGAGCGCTTAGAGAGCCGCCGAGACGCCCCTGCTCACAGGTTTTCATTATCCATCTGGAAAATTGTGGATGTCACAAGAGTTTTTAGAGCATCAAGATGAAATTGTCTTGTCAGCAACAAAAAGGCCAGTTCTCCCCTGCCCCGATCCCAGCAGCTGTCTCAGCACCACAGGCTCCTGCACAAGCAGCCGGTGTTCCAACAGGACACCAGAGCCAGCAGCTTTGCCGGGCCCTCTGCCTGCCCTGGAGCTATAGTGGCACTGGCATCTCAGCCCATGCCGTGTTAACCTTACAGTGAAGAAAAAATGGTGCAGGAAAACAATGTTTTTCCTTTCACACTAATTCACAGCCTCTTGTCTGACTCTTGACTGAGTTAGGCTGGCAAGAGCTTGCAGTTTGCTGGGGAGGATGAAGCATGCACTGGGACAGAAAGAAGATGGAGATGCAGGCTCACCAGCAGCAGCTCCTCCTATAGCTTGTTCAGAGGGAATGAGAAGCAAGCCAAAGGGGGTTTAATCCAAAACGGAAGCAGACACATCCTTTGTCTTTGCTGTAATTCTATGATTTTTCAACTTCTGTAGTTTTTGAGACTGCATTGCTTTGGTTTGAGTGGCATCAAAGGCAGATGTGGCAAAGCCACCTGGCCAGAGACCAAGCTTCTCAATGGGCATCTGATCCAAAATGGGTTTTCCCTTTTTTTGGTAGGGGAAACCTCTTACTGGCCACAAAGTGACATCTTTCAGTAAGATCAGAGGGCAGCCAGCAGAGCCACAAAACCTCTTCAACACCAGGGTGCATGCAATTCTGGACTGCACTCTAAGGGTCCTGATGTGAAACAATCCCTTCCAGAAGAGGCTGGTAACTCCTGAAGATGCTAGGCCAAGGTGAAAACAACGAAGAAAAGCTTTTCTGGACCTACCAGGTTCCAGCAGATACAGGGAGGAAAGATACCATGAGACCCAGAAAAGGCCCATGAACATGAGCTCCATGTTGTTCTCACTTCTCAAGCCGGAGAGTGGGCGCTGAGGTGCTGCAATACAGCCTCAGTGTGAAGCCGAGCACATTGACAGCTGATGACTGGGCTGGGACGTGTTTCTGTGGGTGTACTGGGCATTATTTCCATCATGGTGGCCCTCAGTGCACCCTGACAGCAACCATGTCTCATATACAGAGACCAAAGGGAGACCTGTGACCAGTTTGTGTGGCCACAGGCAACCAGATCTCCTGGGTCCCCTCCCTGAACAACAAGCCATGTTCAGGGTAACAAAGTAGCCCCTTTATTCTAGTCCGTTATCCAAGGCCATGGCACAAACTGCAGACCACTGTCCCAAACAGAAACTGGATTATAATCCTGCTCCTCAGACATGAAATATGAGAATCCAAATGTGATTTATTCCTCCTGTGCACAAAATACTACCCAGCTGCTTTTGTGTACAGGCATCATCTTCTGGTTCATTGATTTCTAATAGCATGGTTGTAGATTGAAATTAGATGCCTGAGCATCCTACTGCCATCAAAAGACATGAAATACTGGTGCTTCTGATGGAGATTTTTGGCACTGTCCTGGCCATAGACAGGCTTGTTACTGCACCACAAGAAACGGAAGCTGGAGATGGAACAAGCCCATTAGATCATCAGATGCTACGCTGTCCTCTACAATTTGCTTCTCCAGTGCTTTCACCAGACGAAACTTGAACCGCCCATGTGACAACTCTTATTCCTTGGAAGGTTATTCTGCTGCCTCCAAATTTCCAGGCACTCCTTCAAGCACATTCAGTCCAGGCTCAAAACCAAGCAGCACCATTCTCTTTCTTCTCTCCATTTGCCTTCACAGGTCCCAAAGGTTTCCCTTGTCAATCCTGCCATTTACATCAAAGTCACCTGGCCCTTGACAAAGCACAAAGCTCTCTTGCTCCAGCATTTAACAACAGTGTCAGATCTCTGCATCCCTGGCTAAACACCACACAAATGAATGACAATCCTACAGTAAGTCACAAGGCAGAAGAGGCAATGGACTCACCAGGAATATCCTCCCAGAGGACCATTTATCAGCATTAGCAGTAGCAAAATCTTTTTCAAAGAACAATTGGATAACTGCAGTACAGACAAACTACAATTAAAATATTAATTAAAGCCCTTTGCTTCTTCCCACGCTGTCCTACACCTTATTAAAGTCACATCAAAGCTGACATTTGGTTGTCTAGTTGTCTGTAGCCTTCAGAGAGGCAGAGAGTGCACTGGACCCAAGGCTTGCAGAGATGGTTGATCTTCATCAAACTAGTCATACTAGTTAAAAATAAATATCCTGCTGCTGTATGCAGCTCCTGTTCTGGAGATCAACATAACTATTCTGGCTCTACACTGTCATTCCAGCATCTGTCACTAAAGCCAAGTCACATGAAGACAGATGCCATCAGGACAAGCAGCAAACAGAGGCTAGAGACACGGGTGCAAGGAATGGGCAGGCAGGAGCATCATGGCTGTGGAGAGGAGCCCCATGAGGCTCAGCACCTTCTGCATGGTCCTTTAGGGAGGCTGCTGAGTGCCTGAGCAATTCCACAGCTGTGGCAAAGAATGATGCAAGAAGCTGTATGAGGAATTGAGGGAACTGGTGAAGGACATCTTCCCAACCCTGCAGTTCAAAGGAAGCAGTTGTGTCTCATGCTCACACTCTCCCTCTTCCAGGCTGCATCCAGCATGTATGCAAAGGCAGAAGCCAGAATGGTGGTACAAGCAGCAGCAGCCCCTGCAATGCCATTTGTTAATGCTTTGCCAGTGGAAAAGCCAACACTCTGTGCCTGGAACAGGGACAGCTTAAAAAAAATAAAAAAAAAAAAAGGAACCAAACTATTAAGAAATTAAATAAATAAATCTCAACCTCTTTCCAGCACCTCAGCTGGGAGTTCACACGATGCAGAATCACAGGTAAGGTGAAGGTCACCAACACAGCTTTTGACACCACAACATGAGAACCAATTGTGAAAGTCAGTGATGAGACACCACCTAATCTGAACTGCCCTGGGCAAACACCAACTGTGCCGTGGGGCTCCCTTGGGGCAAGAGGTGCACACGGGGTCGAGCACCCACCTGGGGACCAGAGCAAACACGGGCACCTGTGAGGGAAGGAAGTCACACACGGGGAAGAAAAGCCTGCAGGAACATGGCATGAAGGAAGCTTGGGACTTCTAGAGTCACCTGAAAACTACTGATCTGTCTTTTCTGGTTTGAAATTGCTTTTAGTAGTTGCCTAAAATAGACACCTAGGTTTTGTAAAAGCAACTGGAATAAATGATGGCTGGTCAGTGCACTTTACATTTCCTTTATAAATAACCTATTAATACTTCTGAGAGTGGGAAAATGTTTTATTTCTAGATCTAAATAAATATTGACCTTCTGCTAACCAATTCTTCAGGGTCATTTGATGCATTTCTCCACCCAAGGGTTGTTCTCTACTCCTTCAGATGGCAACAGCATCACCCCATCTTTTCAAGCCTTCCCCTGACTAATACCACCTGGGACCAAAGGACAAGGGGTGTGAATACTTAAATGCTGGAGCAAGAGCAGATCTGCCTCCACAGACAGGCAGAAGCAGAAGCCTTGTCACAGCACCTCAGGGGATAGATGGGGTCTCAAAGGTTTGCCAAGGGGCCCAGGGTTTCACAGCAGCTTTCCCTTGCTGCCACCATACCAGTTACACACTGCATGATGTAGCTGAGGGCAAGGTACTTATCATAAAATCATTAAGGTTGGAAAATACCTCTAAGATCATTGAGTCCAACCATTAACATAACACTGCTGGCTCTACCTAAACCATGTCCTTAAGTGCCACATGCACATGTTTTTTGAATGCTTCCAGGGATGGCAATTCCTCCACTTCCTTGGGTAGTCAGTTCTAATGCATGACCATAATGTCAGTGAAGAAATTTTTCATAATATCAAAGCTAAACCTCCCTTGGTCCCATTTGAGGCCATGTCCTCTTGTCCTGTTTTGTGTTACCTGGGAGAAGGGACTGACCCCCCCACCTGACTACAACCTACTTTCAGGTAGTTGCAGAAAGTGATATTCATCAGTGCTTTACCACCTTGAAGGCACTAAATAAATAAATATTAAAATTGTACAGCTTGCACTTCAGCAGAGTATAAACAGGTATTTATAGAAGGAAGCCCCAGTGAAACCACATGCCCTTTCAATCCACTTCCCAGGCAAATAAACCCAAGTAATATTGAGGACTAGAAGTATATCAAGGGTATTTTCAAACAAAGATACCTGCAAGGAGAAGCCCCGAACTCCACCAATCCCACACAGCCACTCTGCTTGGGTGTTTCAGGGGGCTCAGCTCCTCAGCACTGCTGGGCTCTGCACATTGTACACCCAGTCTCAAAGAACACAACAGCAATGGGTTCCTACTTCCAGGTCATTAATATGGTGAGCCATACATCCCAGAGTCCCCATGGTTAGCCATGGCTGCTTCTCTGCCCCATAGCCATGCCAGACTGACAGTAGTTTGCTCCTTCTCCTGCTCCTGGTGCATGGCAGGCTTTCAAGAGGAAGGAATGAAAGGGCCTTGATCACAGACTTCTCCTGAGCAGCTCACCCTTATTGTCCAAGCTGCAGAGGGCTTGTTCATGCCTATACAACTGCAAACAAGTAATTTGGTGCAGGGGAGGAAATAATATCAGTGTATTATTATAGCCAGGTTTGGCCAAGGAAATGTGGGACAGAATTAAGCTTTACCTGAAAGCAGGCCATGGCTCTCATATATTATTTTTCTTTTCCCCTTTAAAGCTGCAGTTCTAATTGCATGATGGAGGAAAAAAAAATAAAATAAAAAAAATACAAATCAACTAAAGCAAAAAGCCAGGCACCTGAAATATCTTTGCATGAGCTGATTCTCTTGAATCAGATCTCTGGAATTGTTCTGCAATCGACTCAGTGGACAGTTACCATCTGTTTATGGAAAAAAATGTTAATAACCCCCAATCATAATCAAATAGGCAACTGCTTTAAGTACCTTTTAACTAACACCAAATTACAATGGAACAGCTCTGTAAGTACTTCTGACATCCGCAGGCACATCAGCAGTGCCAGCACTTTGATCAGGGCTATTAGAGCAAATATCAAATGAACTGATAGCAATGTGATTTCTCAAACATTACAGAAAGCGTGGGCAGTATTTATTTACTGTTCATTTGTTTCTCCCCCACCTCCTTGCTGTTTCTGCCTATTCAGAAACAAAGCATATATGCATGTGCACAGATGTGCACACCACCCACCATAGCAAGACCCCATGAAATCTTGATCCCGGGTGTCTTGTTTTTCTGTCCACAGCTGAGCTTCCATATGAATTCTTTAATGCCCAGAAAGGTTTGAAGCATTTTTATCAGTGGGCATCACCCGAGTTGTCATTCTGTTTAGCTCCCCTATTTCCATTATGCCTGAAAAGGCATCTTTAAGTCCTCTCCCCTCTCCTCTGGGTGAAACTGGCCAGCTGATCCAAAAGCTGCCACACAGAAAGAAAAAACCCAAGCAGGCAGAACTGTACACATACACTTGTGTGTGTGCAAAGAGGCAGCAGGATCACACGCCTTATTTCTTTAGGAAAGCAGATTAAAAATCAATTGACCCTTTGCCAACTGTAACCAAGTCTGAACTATTTGCTGGCGCTGGCTCCACCCGAGGAAGAAAACCTCTTTTGGAGAATGTAAGTATTTTTTAATCTCAGAGCCTGGAAAACAGTTCATCTCAGCAAAACGACAAGTGCTCTTGTCTCTGGATTTTCTCTAGCACCTTTCTCTGCATATCTCAGCTAACTCAATTTGGTTTTTATTGAAGTTGTGCAGCACCAGGAATACATCACACATATATGCATGAGCACACATTCTTTATCCCGAGGCACTTGCAAATATAACAGAAAACAAGTAAAAGGAGAACATATTTGAGTCCATCAACCTAAGCCTTTACACTGTCTCCGTATCTGTGCCATCCAAATGTTTTGTATGTCCCAGAATTTTTCTGCGCCATTGTTGTTCTTTTATGAAATTTAATTTTTGTTAGTCCTGGGACTTACATGTGGCTTTTTTATTATATTACAAAATTTCATTTCCTGTCATCTACTGGTATTAAACTTTGATTGGAAGACGCAGTTTACAAGACTTGCAGTCACAAGCCTGACCCAAGAAAGTGAGGTGTAAAGCCCTTCAGCATGGGTGGGCAGTCAGGCAATGTGGGACACTGAGCCCAGAGTTGGAGCAAGCAGCACCTGAGTGAAGGATATCAGGCTCCTTACTCCCACGTGCTCTATTACAGCTGGAAGAACATTCCCCTGGGACACACAGCAAACCAAAATAACTGACTCCCAATTTCTTCCTTGGCAAAACCCTTTTCTTTTTCCCCACACTAATACAAGGCTGTAAAAAGCATCTCAGCACCCCCTCTGGATACACCACCCTTCAGCAAGCAGTTGCAGTCCATTTCTGCAACTTCAATGTGTCTCAGTTTTAACACTCCCTTTTCCCAGTGGTTCTCCCTCCACTGCCTCTGCGTTGCCCATGTAACACCACTTTTCACAAAAAGGAGCTTTGTTTGCCATTTCCCTGCCGCCTCCACCACGCCAGCTCCAGTGATCTCGCAGCTCCCCCCCAGCTGCCTCAGCCCACCCCTATTCCCTCCCTGCTACGGGAGCCAAACCCGACAGGCGGCCAGAAAGGGGATCTGACCTCCGCCATTCCGTGTTAATGAATGCCCTCGCCGGAGGGAGCAGGGGAAGGCAAGGTGGATGGCACAGAGCCAGCCTCCACGGGCTCAGCTGAGGAGCACAGCGCGTCAGAGTCCTTTTCAAAGGAGCTTTTGTTGGTGCCACTGCTCCAGCCCATCGACGGCACACTTGGCACCGCAGGCTTTCCGACCGCTTGGCTGCTGCAGTATCAGTAACTGGGTCATAACCAGAGCAGGGGCTCTGACAAGTCTCCGGTGCAATGCTCCAAGGGTGTGCTACCAGCCACAAGAGGACAAATGTGGACACACCATCCTCTTGTAGTCCTCCCCCAGCACATGTGCCTTAAGACACGACAACTTTTTTTCAGTGAAGGCAGCTGGGATGCTGGACACTTGGCAGCCCATTAGTCTGGTTCTAAGGCTGGTGGATAACCCAGCAGGCTGGCCCAGGGGGCCTTCCAAATGCAAAGTGACATCCAACCTTGTCAGTCCAAGTTCAGTTCTCTCTAGGAAATGAACCATCTGCTTAACACTAGGAGAAGCAGAAGGAAAAAGATGTGCTCAGAAAGACTCATGAGGTGCTTTGGGTAACGTGTCCAACAAAGTACACGATGTTCTGCATCCGTGACAAAAACAACAGGAAAAACCTGCTCCTGCAGGCCTGCCAAGCTGGGATTTCAACAACAAGTGGCAACATATCAGCTGGCGGCAAACAGCTCCTGAATCAGGCAATGATGCACTTTCCCAAAAAGACTCAGGGTCTGAAATTTTTTGTTCCTTAGTACTTGACACCATGCTGGGTGCCATAAAGTACAGTTCCTGTCCAAGAACTGACTGATGAGGGACCCTGAGGAAAGTGCTGTCTAAAGGAATTTGTAGGTGGTTGCTAGCTGCACTGTCCAGTGCAGGGTGTCAGAATAAGGTAGAAGAGGCATGTGAACCCCTGAAAAAGCAGTTCAGGACTATTCAGATTTGATGATCTGGATGAGGGCACCACTCCATGAATAGGAAGCCATCAGGAAGAAGAAAAGGAACAGCAGCCCACTAGTGGAGCAAAAGAGGAAACACTGGGGAAAACGTCATCCAGCACACACAGGACAAACTCAAGCTTCAAGGTACCATCTATAACAGCTCAGTTGAGACTCCAAAGCAACCTGAGGAGAGAGCAAAGCTCTGGAGTTATGAACCTCCTGAGCTGGGAAGGAGAGCTTATAAACTGCCTTTTGGAAGTGTGTATGAGACTGATATTTCTCAGGGTGGTGAGAAACAAGTCAGCTCACCTGCCAGGGCAGACCACAGCCAGAGTACCACCAAACAGCCTAGCCACTGCAGGGGAGTAGAAGAACTGTATTTGTGTTATGGATGAAAAAGTGGTGAGGTTTGGGAGCAAACCTGATGTAAAAAAAGGGAGACAGGCTAAAGATGAAAAGCATGGTGGCATAGCAGCTGACAATGGCATTAGGGCTAAAGAAAACAGTGGAGGTAGAAGAGATGCTGGGAAAAACCAGGAAGCTCAGAGCAGGTTAAACCATGTGGTAGGAAGACTGTCCATAGGGCAAGAGGATCCCCAACCTCCAACAGGGAGCAGAGTTTGGGCAGTGTGAACAGGCTGTCCATGGTGGTGCCTATGGCACTTGTAACTTGTTAAAGAGTTATTCCCCTCTTTTTAAAGATTCTGTCAACTCCATCTCTCCAAGCAATGTCAACAAAACTTGTAGAAACTTTGCAGGGTTATAGTTTCATATCATAATTGAAAGAAACACAGAATAATGAGGAGGAAAGTAGGCTTTTCTGGTTAAATAATTTTGCCTCTCTAAAACTGCACACACAAGGACCCATCATGACACCCCCCGCTGGTTTCTGGGAATGCAGAATATCCACTGACATGCTTATCCAAACACCTCTAAACACATACACACATCTGTTCACCAAGACTCATTACTCACATCAGGCTCACTTCACTCCTCTTTGATTCTTCCATTAGGGTCAGATGTTACTTTTCCTTTTTATATTTGTATCTCTAAGCTCCATCAGTGGCAAAAGCCCAAGCGTTTCCAAAGTGTTCTGACAAATCCCTCCAGAAGGCACGTAACATCATCCCAGTTTTACAGATGGGGAAATTAAAGCAGAGGCAGAGGTTAAGAGAGCTAATTGCCTATGGACACTGAGTCAGTAGAAGAGCTGGGAATTGATCCCAGGAACCGTGTCTTCCATTCCTCTACTCCACCCACTAGTCAGTACACCCTAACAGATGGTTCTTATCATTGGACATATGGACTAAATATTGCTAAGTTGGTGTAGAGGACTCACTACTTAATTAAATGTCCTGTCTTCTATCTCCATAGGATGCATAGGAGAAACTCCAGCCAGAATCCCATCTGGACCCACTCAGGAAATGTCTGTGTAAAGCAAACAAAGCCCTAGACAAGCATATGAAACATTCCCAAACCTATCAACCTGCCCTGCAGTGCAGACCACAGCAAGGCCAGGAAATAGGCTCTGACTTGGAACCTTGGGAGAAGCTCGTGTTCGTCAAAGCCTGACTTCAAACAGTGTATGCACAAGCCACCAATTAGGCTGGGAATGATTCTGTCACATGAAGGCTCTTCTTCCAGCCTTCACTGGGCACCGCCAATGCTGCCCAACTGGAGATACCAGCAGAGTCGCAAAAAAAGCAGATGGCACAGAATCATCTACTGGCATTATCTCTGCCACATCGCAGAGCTGGTGTCGGTAGGACACAGAGACCAGTTCTGCCTGGCAAACAGATACCTTCTCACTTTCCAGTCACTATCAAGGACACTTGAATAAGTTTTAAAAGACATTATTCATGACGCAGAGGAGGAAACCTTTCATTAGAAAGGCAGCAAAAAGAGACTTTCCACACCTCTACCTTCTCAGTATGGACATCACAAATTGACAGCAGCAACTTGGTCCCCACTGACAGATAGTCACAGAGTGGGTACACCTACCTTTTCAGCAGAACCCAAACCAATTTCATATTCTCCTGTTCCCCTCTTCACACCCTGAGCTCTGTAGCCAGTGCAAAGGAAGTTCATGCACCACCAAGTCCACAAAAAAGGTTTCACCCAAGACTATGCTGCCCAGAGTACAAGTCCCTCAACACATGGCTGGAGGGAGCAGGCTCAAAGCTCTTCTGGGCAACCTGTAGATGCAGTTATGTACTGATAAGGAACACACATGCACAGTTCTGCCCACAGAAGCACATACTGGTGAGAACAACCAGCCTGCTTATCTGTTACTCTCTCAACAAACTTAAAAGGCATATGTTCTGTTCAGGAGACTTTGCACCAGTACTGGCAATGTAGGAAAGAAACCACAACACCTTTCCATGTGTGCTATAAGAGCCGGGCAATCCTGGAAGGTGCCTCCTGCTAGAGGAAAGTGACTGCACCTACCTTTCATTCCAAACTTGGACCGTCGGCCATACTTGTTGATCATAATAAAGAGGACGACCAAGAGGACACAAGCAAAAGCTGCCAGCCCAACCGCTATGGAAACCTGAAACGAAAAAGCCTTAGAGTCAAGACAGACGAATTTAGGAGTCTAGATTGGAAATGCAGCACCTCCTTGCCCAGTTAACCTTTCTGTAGGCTCATACCATCTGCTGCAGCCCTGTGGATATCAGCTATGGAGGAAAACACAAGTTAAAGCAGCAGGCTGTGGAAGAGCTTGGAAGGATCACAGGCTTTTTCCAGGACTGGAAGGTCTGGGATCTTCCCATCAGTGATGCTGTTCTGGCACCCAGCCTCTCCCTCCATATATCTGCAGGGAAGAGGGACCTCTGCTCCAATGCCTGCACTGTCCCTTCACTGCATCACATCCCAAGCCCCAGCTGGGAACACACAGAAGCAGCAGTAAATTCTTTAGAAAGAGCAATTCTGTCTCCATCCAAACATCCCTCAGGACAAAGAGTGAGGAAAAGCAACACACCACAGAAAGAAAACAAGTTCAGTAGAACTTGTTTTTTCCCCTCTAAAACTTCTGGGTTTCCAAAGGCATCTAATGGATCCGTATTTATTGTAATTTTTGTTAGTAAATATTGATACTACAGCAGTGTCCAAGTCCCTCACTAGAACTGTGGTTTCACTGTGGCAGCATACAAGCAGAGGAAAAAAAAACCTCCTTGCCCTAAAGGGTTTACAATTCCAGGCTTATTTTAATATTTATGAATATTTATTCCTTCAAGTCTTTGCTTGAGATACTTTTATTGCATTGATATAAACAACAATTTCTCTGGCATTTGTCCAATTGTATTGTGCTGGGTCTTGTGATGCATTTAGACTTTACTTCCTTTTACAAAACTGCATTCTACTATAATAGAAAATACATCATTTAACCAAGAAAAAGTAATTTCATTTTGCAACCCTTTTCCCTGCTCTTGGTACATTTGTTATGATACTTTAAAATTTTTATTTTACCACACTCTATTTTCATCCCCAGCTTGTTTTGTGTGTTTTATATTTAATAATCAGTGCACATTATTACTCCAGCCATACTGTTCAAAGCTTTCACTTCCGTTATAGGATGTTTCAGTTGGATGGGAACTGAAACCAAGATGGACTAAGTTTTGTTTGTTCTGATAGGTTTCAGTATTTTAACACTTTCACATAATTAGAACAACTGTGTAACATGCTAACTCTTTTTTTCCCCCTAATACTTATACATACTTTTTCTACCTGTATTCTGCAGAAGAGAGGCAAGACTGACATTTGATAAACCCTAGGCTTTCTTTCCTTTTTCATTTCAGGCATGCCCTGCACAATAGGAAAGAGGGCAAACAGGCATTGACAGAACTGAACCAAGCTAAATCTGAGTCCCTCATCCCACTAAACTTAACAGATCAATAACAGTCCGAAACACAAGACTGCCTGTTTGTTTGTTCTCTTGGTGTTACTTTTTTAGAGAGAATTTCTGACCCTGTCAGCAGCAACTTCACAGGATGCCTTGTTTTCAAAGAGCTCCTTGGTTCCACACTGCAGACCCAAGAGGATCAGATGGTTCATGTCAGTATTTTACCTGTCTGACACAAAAGCCACAAAATCCTTCTGATTGCTGTCTTGAGTCATAAAGGAAGAGATTTTCCTTGCAAACACTCAAAACAGCAGAGGAGTACAAATACTGAGTCATCAACTACAAGGAATGCATGCAAAATAGGTCTGTAGAGAAGAGACCAGGACTCACCCCAAAAGTGTCCTCTTCTGGTTTATGGGTCACAGTGATTGGTGGGGTGGGACTCACTTCATAATCACCGACTGAAACCAAAACATCAAAGACAGAAGATTCAGTGTGGCTCCCGTGGGAGTCCCAAGGCACCCAGCACATTCCAGTGGTATTGCCTGGCCTAACAAGATCCAGTTCACCCCTAAAAGAGGCTACAACTTTCTATTTCAGAAGGCACAAATCAACCCTGTGTGCATCAGCAGAGAAAACACAGACCAGCAGTATGCTGATGTCACTCCAGACTTAAAAATAAGAAATATTTGGGAGCCTTGTGTCTCAAGGTGGGTACCCTTCGCCCTTGAGCCATGTCCTAGTTTTCAGATATCTACTAGGTTAGAAGAATTGAAACATAAGACTGACTCCAGCAGAACCTGATTAGAAGAAACAGTAACTTGGATGCTTCTTTGGAGTTGGTTTTTGGGGGGGGATTGATTGATTTTTTTGGAGGGTATGAAAAGGTGGAAATAATGTCTTGTGGAAACGCTATAGAAGTTGATTCCTGTTTCTCATCCCAGTCCACCTTAGAGAGATGTTGTTATTGGGGACTGGCCAACCTGCATGTAGTTAAGAACCTTTCTGCTACACCACAACCAACCACCCTTTATAGGACCTTCTTCGGCACATCACTAGATGGAAATGAACATCTCCCGGTCTCTAGAGATTACTCAGCTGATCAAAAGACCCCCCCAGCCATCTTGCTCGTTCATGGGATAGGCATGGCTTTGTGCAACCTCCACCAAACTGCTTCTGGCTTCCTGATTTTTCCCCCAGGAGTATGTAAATCACAGAAACAAACCAGCCACAGTATGCAAAAGGCACGGAGACACTTACTTGAGACAAAGTTGTCCGTACTCTCTGTGGAAAGGACAAAGAGAGAAGCAACACAGTCAGCAGTGCAACAGAAGGAGAGGGGTCTCATTCCCAACCCACCTCAGACACATTCTACCACCTCAAAGAGCCCAGAAAAACCAACTTTTCATATTTTTATCTCTTGGGCAACTCTAACTGGAAATTGCAGTTCATGTGCCAGCAGGACATGCTGGAGGTCAGGAAGGAGAACCTTGGGCTGAAAGAGGAGGGGAGGGATACTACTGTGAGGCCAACACAGAGAACAAGTGGCAGCACATGAACCACTCTTCTGAATGATTGTCAAACGACCCCACTTTCAGCAGGTGAGCAAAGCTCAGCAGACACACAGGGCTGGGCACAATGGAAGTGAAGGGGAGAGAAGCAGATTTTGTGTAGAAAAAAGTCCTACAAGGACCAACTCCCATGAAGGAGAGCCCAGCTTGGGGCAGGGTTTTAGAGGAAACCTCCTCTGACCTCCTTTTCATGAGCTGTTCACAACAGGTAACAGCATCTGAACTGGACACGAAGGCTGGGGCTATCCTAGAGCTGCCTCTTCCCAGACACAACCATGCCAGTCCCTGCTGTCAGACTCTTGACTGCTCCAGTCTATTCAGTAAAGCTCCTTCAGCTCCAAAGGTGGCTGAGGCCCCAGACAATGAGGTCTGAAGTCCTCAGTGACACTCAGTTTACACTGTGTGAGAATAATGTCAGCTTTCAGTTCACTCGCCCGTATAAGAAACTGAGCCCGATATTAACTGGAGTTTACACAGCTTTGCTGGCAGAGGGCTCTTGGAAGGATGCTGAAACCTTCACTCTGAAGCATGGGTGAGGTTTGGAAGGGAAGCATAAAACAATCCCAGGTGACAAACACAGCTTTCCAAACCAGGGGAAAAAACCTGAAAAAATACTATTGTTTCAAGTTGNTGGAATCTTTTTTTTCCTATTAAGGCAGACAGAGTCTAGTCATAAAATTGTTGCTGCTTCTACATTTTCCTCTATTTCTCTCTGCTGGACTAAGCAAATTCAACAGAAACCCACAAAAACGGTTTGTTCATTGGGTTTTTTTCAGTAAATGCTATTTTTCAAAGTATAAAAAATAACCAAGAAATTCCAGCCAATTTGAGTTCTGTAAGAAGTTCCCAAAGCACTGAAAGCCATCACAGGTACACTAACCTTTGTAAATTAAATAAGGAGATGGTTGCCTATGGCAGAGGTACCAATGAGATTTTTACAGGATATGACATAAATCTGTTCTGGGAGCCACTGCCCTTTCTTCACAGCATCAGATAGAAGGAGGATATGACGTGTAAGATATATCTCCCAGCTTCCACCCAGCTTCTAACAATACCTTGCTCCTCTCAGCCTGGAACTCACAGTGTGGCACGGCACCAACTAGAGGTTTTCAACTAGAGGTTTCTAAAATACACAGTCAGGTCCTTTTCTATGCTGATATGAAGTCTTCCAGGCACTACATTTTCATCAATTAATTAAGACTAATAACCTCATCCTGGGTACTGACAGCAAAGTCTTTACACATTTGAATTGCTGTAGGCAATAAGGGCTTGAATGAACCACACTGGGGAACCTTCGATGTGTAGCATTTTCTGAAGGAATCTACCTTCAAATGGGAAATTATAAACGTCAGCTGCATTGAGTGTATATGTCAGCTGTGGTAGTGGATGAAGCAACAAGCTTCAAGGAAAGTAAATTACAACCTGCATTGGGCTGACAGGGGCTGCCAGGGTGAGGAATGGCTTGGGACTTTGGATCAGAAGAAATAAAAGAAATGGGTCAGCTTCTGTTGAGAGATAGTTCAGGGGCAGTAAGCACTCAACACCAACAGCACACACGAGGCATGGGTGAAGATGCACTCACAAGGGCAATATTTTACATATGTTTCACACAATCCCATTCTTCCAGGGCCTCTAATGTGAGATGGTCTTCAAACATCAATGTGCTTTCCCACAGCACAGCTCAGATCCATTTCCAAAATCAGCTCTCCAGAACAGCATATCTGCTTCCCTTTTCTGGAGGTCCAGTGCCTAACTTAAGAGCTGTTCCCATTTTACAGATGGGGAAATTGAGTCACAAAGGTGGGACCTGACAGAGCTGAGACTGCAAACCTGTCTGTTTCTCCTCACCCACCCACAGCTGATAAGCTGCTCTTGTGCCCTGACAGGAGGAAACATAAATAGGTCAGATATCCAAACAGGGCAGCATCCTTGAAGTCAGAATACAAATTCTCCACTCCCATCCATATCAGCTCATTTGTTCAATTGTCAGATCTTCAAGGCAGAGATTTGGGTTTGCATTTATGATATTTGACCTCCGGGAAAACTCAGTGTACATATATGGTGTGATATAAATAATAAATGAGAGTACCGTTGGTATTTTTCTATATTTAGCAAACGCCCTATTTTGCTGGATTTTCTTGGGCTGCAGGGGCCAATTTAGAGCTGCCACTTTCTCATGGCATCATTCCTGAATGCAGCACAGATCTTAACTCCATGATGGCCAGCGTGGTGTTGCAATGTCAGAGAGCAGACCAAGAGGATCCTATAAAGGACACAGGCCACCACAAAAGTCTCTGCTTCACTCCCCAGAGCTGGATGCTTATGTCCTCAAATGCTTTTTTTTTTTTTTTTGCAGCTAAGCTCTGAATCACCAGGGAGTACAACAGGGAATTCCAAGCAATCAGTTAAGAAATGCCAGCAAACTGATGCAAAGTGACTAATTGAGCCGTTGCATCTTTTGTAGACCTGTCATCCTGGAATTGCACATATTACATTCAGAAGGAAAACAATTCTGACACTGCTGCATCCAGCTTTAATCATTTCACAAATGTAAGCTAGAAGTCAAAAAAGGGAAGAGCTGCATCACTTCAAAGGGTTTTCCTTTCTATAGATTTTAACTATCACATAGCAGAATACTTTCTCTCAAAAAAATTTGAGCAACCTCTTTGGGACATCCAAAAGGAGATCCAAAATAATTGGCCAAACTTACATCCTATTCCCACTGAAAATCCTAACAATCTTTAAAACAAATATATAAATGCACTGCAAAATATATAATGAAACAAAGTTATCTAAACCAGTTCTCTCCCAACATCAAAGAGTTGATATGACACCTAAGTATACACTTGAGTAGCAAAATCACACTGTTCAGAAGAAGTGACTTTCAGAGGTCACCTCTTCCAACCTGATTCTCAAACAAAGGCCAGCTTGGGTTGTCAAGGCCTTGTTCAGATGCAAGGATTACTGGTAGGGCTGTAGTAAGACCTTCCAACTGCCAAGAAACTCTAGAGATAAACTGAATATCCTACCTGGAAAAGGCTTTTCAAGGAAGTGTCCTTTGATAGTTTGGTTGGCTGAGCCCAGCTGGTTGGTGGCCACAATCGTGTAGTTGCCATTGTTGTAGTGAGTAGGTTTGTTGAAGAGCAGGCAACCCTCAGACACTTCCCCTTGTTGGTAAAACTCCATGCGGATTATCTCTGTCTCCCGGAGGACCTGGCCATTGTGCAGCCAGTGGAGGGTGGGAGCTGGGTTCCCATGCACTGCAAATGCAATGCAGTGGTCCAGGTGTAGCACCGGCTCCTCCAGAGTAAGGATGCGAGGGGGATCTAGCAGAGAGAAACATGGCAGGCTCACAGCACACCTCCACCCAAAGTCACATCTCTGTGCACCATGGAAACTAAGGTTACTGAAAACCTCCAAAACCCCTTGTTCCTTCTACTCTTCCCATGGATGTCTGCAAAGAAGCAGCGCTGGCACAAGAACCAGTCCACACTCCCTGAAAAGAGGATCTGAGCCAGACCCAGCACTCCTTGTCTTCCAAACAGGGGTACAAATTAATGGCAGGGATTATCCTTTCACCAGCCCAGGAAAAAAATTAAGCTTGGAGTTTACACACACCTACTGCTGCTCTCCTGCTCCCAAGGGATCACATGGAGGTCGCCTGTTCCCCTTAAGGAGGACACCACAACGTAACACTGTTATGTTACACACATGCAAGGTGCCCATGGGAGCTCTCCAGCCACACCAAGCAATTTTGGATTCCACAGCTGTGGAAGCAAACATCCCTCAGCGACTGCCTGTCCTTGGGGGTTTTGACTGCCTGAATATCCCAAAGGAGTTCTCACTCGCCGAACAGCCTCCAGGGGTGTTTTAATTAAAGGGAGTAGAGTGGGAGAGGGATAAGAAAAGCAGAGACTCCACCTGCAATTTATTGCATATGCATTGTCTTCCCCCTGGGACATCCTGAGAATTCAAATGTTGTTCTGCTATTGCTTCTGAAACCCCATTTACAACGCCCACACATAAGGTCCCAAACCCCAAGGCTGGCAAGGTCTGAACTAGAAGAATAAGTTTTGTGCAAAGATAAAGGACATAAAGATGTAAGTCTTCCCTAAAACTCTCATTTTCCTGGTACCATCCAGCTGCAAAGACAATCCATGGGGCATCCACAATGAAGAAAAACAGCACACCAGCTTAGACCAGTCTTTTGGGAAAAAAAATGTATTTTTCAGGCAGTGAATGTTGCAGAAGGGAAGGTGCAGAGCTGGTTGGAGCTGAGCAAATTTCTCCCACCAGCACCCATCTACCCTGAACCATACAGTCATGTCCCAGCCACCTTCTTTCACTCTAAAGCCTCAATTCGCATGTGGCTTGTTCGCATCTTCCTGGCAAGGAGGATTCAAAACAGGCAGCCACCTACACACACAAACCCAGATCTTTTCAGTGTGAAATTACAGCCCTGAGTGATGGGTCTGGGCAACAAGAGCAGAGGTAGCAGAAATTGTCAGCAGCTTAAAGGATTTCACGGGTGAAAATAGGCATAGGCATGGTGCTGTTTAAGACGTGGAGGAAAAGATGCTAAAACACTGCAAAAAACCCCCACCTGCTGACCAGTCACCTCTGAGCTGAGCTTTAATCACCTCCATTCTTCAATCCATCAATAGCACTTACTAGGAGGAAGATCAAAGTAGTAAAGCATCACACAGCATGCATGGGTTCACCAAAACTAGTCAGAATTCTACACGGGTCTCCACTCTACCTGACAAGGTTGGGGGTTGGTGGTGCAGATTTTCAAACTACAGAGTAAGGGCAAATATTACAGACACAGCAAAATATAGTAAATCTCAGCTGCTTGAGACCACAAAGCTGTGTAAACTTCCCCTTAAGGTCAGGTTTGCGTTATATTAGAAAGCACAAAGAAAGTTGAGCTACTTGCAGATAAAACTGAACAGTTGAAATGTGACACATGCACATTTACATGGCATTTGCAGTTTAACTTTGTAGGAATTGACCTGGGAGGAAGCACTAACACCCCTGAAATCAGTGGCAGGATTTACACTGTTTTTAGCGAGGGTGTCATTGAATCTCTCACACAGCATCAGGACAAGCAACCCTGTGTTTTTAAACAGATTTTTAATCCCTCTATGGCTTTTCCTTACTCTACTAGATCTCACAAAAGCTGGGTGTCAAGATGCTCACCACCATTGGGGTACTGCTGCTCTTCCCCTGTTCTAGTGCTCATTTCTGGATTAATGGAAGTGTCAGAAAAACAAAATTAGTGACACTTGAGAGCAAGCTGTGTGAGGATCCACCTCCTCCTGGCTGTGTTCAGCTCCTCCTAATCCTCACCCACAAACCCATCATGTCACAGGTAGCAAGTGGCCATGCACTCAAATAGTTCCCCAGCAGCCCCTCCAGCCTCTATATGGACAAGGTGTATCCACTGATACTTACAGTAGACAGTGAGCAGCACACTGGCATTGCTCATCCCCACCACATTCTCAGCAATGCAGGTAAGCAGGAACCCGTTGTCCTCACTGGTGACATTCACCAAGGTCAAATTGATGGCATGAACATTGGTCCAGTTGAGGTTGGTCTAAAAATCCCAAAGAGAAATACAGACAGAAGTCGATGTCTGGCATCTCCTTGTCTCTCTGCTACCACCCCCAGAAGAAGGGGATCACAGTCTCCATGTAAGATGTGAGAAGGTCTCCAAAATTCAAGGACAACTGGAATCTTGGGTGAAGGAAGGTGTTTCCTCACCTGACTAAACACATCACGTCTTATAAGAGGCACTACTGGAAAGGGGAGAGTCATAGCATTGTAGCACTGATAAATGTGTTTTGCCACAAGAAAAATCTTGCTTAGCTGCCTAATTCAGCCACAGCTGTCGCAGGCACCTCTGCAAACAGGTAGTTTCATTAGAGGAAACAGGAGTTAACTCAATTAGGGATCACTTAAATACAAAGCGCTCTCCTCTTCCCTTTCCAGATATACAGAGGGAAGGTTTTTCTCTGTTCTGGTTCTCATGAGTGAAGGGAATGGCCCCAGTATTTTTTTGATACAACATTTCACATTTTTCACAGCAATCTCCACCATCTATGTGACCCTCTGCCCTGCTAGGACAGACCTGGGGAACCCCTGGCAGCTGCTCTCCCATTGCCAGACAAAGGCAGCACTGAGGTCCTGTGGCCCTTACCTGGTGGGTGTTGATGGAGTGGAGTTCGGCCACCGTCCAGTCGACGTCTGGCAGTGGCGAGCCCGACCCATTACAGGTGATGACAGCATTCTCCCCTTCCCGCACCGTCAGGTTCACATGGCTCACACTGATCTCAGGGAGGTCTAGAGGAGCCAAACACCAAAGTGCTCAGGTGTGCTGCAGCATTTGCTATAACCAGATGCACAACACTCATGTGGACCCAGATCCCACATGAACCTTTCCCAAATCAGCCTCCAGCACCCTGAGGTAAGTAGCAGGAGGTAACAGGATGGCCTTACCCTACTGAAGGAAGGAAGGATGTTGAAGATGGGGGAAATGTAGACTGGAGATGTGCCAGCTCATATTATCTTTGAATCCAAAAGTTAATGTCCAGTTTTGGCTGCCCTTCTCTTCACACAACCCCTATCCCCATCTCGCTACTCACACAGAAGCTGCTCATGAGGGCAGGCAGCTGGCATGAGAAAACTCCATACTGAGAGAAGATCTAAAGTAACCCCAGGCCCAGGGACAAGGCACAGAGCACCCAGCACTTCAGGTGAGGAAAGTGTCCCTCTAATTTATAACAATCAAGAGAAGATGACCAAGGATGTGTCCTCATATTAACTGCAGTTCTTGTAATAAAAGGTGCCCTTGCTCTTCCTCAGTGGTAGCAGAGGGATTCACTGATTTATGATGGCTCTGATTTACACCACTTCCTTACTCGCCGCCACAGGTAGAAAATATCCTTGCAACACAAAACAAGACAGCACTGGTTGCAAGAAGGACAAACAGTCTTCTTGCAGAGTGGAGGTTTCCTGGGATGTTTTTAGAGGCAAACTGGGAAGGCAGGGCAGAAGGACTGACCAGTGGTCCCATCCCATCACAGGGCAGCAACATCCACCACACAAATGCAAAGCTGTGGATGAGGATGCACATCTTTTCACTGCCATCAGGGAACAACACGAGGAGGGAAGGAATACTGCACTGAGTGGGGGGATGCCAGAAGAAAGGTGGCAGTGGTCAAGGCCTGGCAAAGCTGCATGGGTGGCAGGTATCAGTGGAGAGAGGAAGATAGCAGGGACATGTACGGTCTTCTCAAGATTGAGCTGGTATCAGGCATGACCACAACAAGCCACACCAGTCGTCAGCATCAAAGGACAAAGACAAATGTGCTGTTACAACATCCCTTGAGTTTTAATGCCTGAACAAACTCTTCTCTGGAGAAAAACAGACCAGTGTGGCTCCCTCCAGGAGATTGCACAGTTGGAGGAGGTGCTCACCCTGCACACCAGCACATTTTTTTTCCCAAATCATCACCCTGCTACAGTCTCCTAGAGTCTAATACTACCACTGATAGAGTCACCTCTCCTCATGTCCCTTATTCCAAAGGATTTTATATTTTTTTTCCTCTAATCCCTGCATCTTATTCTTCCCATGTGAGGCGGAAATTACAGCACTCTCAAATCTTTTTAGCTCATCCACATGTAGGTACACTTTGGCCAACTTCCAGAGTTTGAAGGGACATTGTGAACTTAAAAAAACACACAAAAAAACCACCCCCAACCAAACAAGAAAAAATCCCAAGTTATGCAAATCCAAATGTGCATGCTGTTTGTCTACTATTGCTACAAGTATGAAATCCAAATTCCTAGTATAGAGGATGATCATCAAAAAAAGAAAACCTCTGGTTTTCTTCCTTTTTTCAGCCGGCAAGTTTGACAGCTGCTTGTGTACAGACAGCTTAATTGCTCTGCAGAAGATACATCTCTTTCTCCTTACTCTGCAAGGGATGCTTTCCAGTAATGGCAACAGCAGAGCAAAACCTGACACCAAACAGGCAGCTGATGCATGAACAAGGTGAAGGAAAAAGGGATAACTATTGAACATGCCTCATGTTGCTCCTGGACTATTTTAAACATCAGCAGCAAATAGAAAGAGATATAAAGTCACTCCTAGCTCTTCCTTACAGATATGGGATTTCAATTGAAAAATAAAACAAAAAAAAATGAATAGAGACATACATTTCCTAAGACTAATTATAAAAGATACAGTAGCAGTGCCTTTTAATAATATGCTGTTTCTAGAATGTGTTAGACGGGAAGATCAAGGTGAAACAGACCTTTTCAAGACATCATACACACTCACCACAGCCACTTTGTCCTGGACCAGCACGGCAGTGAACAAAATGCCCCATATCACCCAATATCTTTCATACATACAAATAGCAGCCTCACATTTACCCAAATACTCTATTTATAATCCACAAACTACCCCAATCAACTTCAATCTTCTTGTTCTCAACTGCATGGCAGGATTCTGCTACACCAGGTTGCCCAAGCCAATAGCTGAACCAGAGGTGCTGGATAGCACAGGGATCCCTCCTGGCACCCTTCCAGCCTCCCTCATGTCCAGCCCCAGGATTCTTACCACACTGGGTGATGTTCATCTCCTGCAAAGGGATGATGGCTGCATCCATGGTCATGCAGTAGAGGTCCTGGTAGTGCAGGTTTGCCTCACCCTTCTCCTGCCAGAGCTGGATCCAGCGAATGTCACAGCTGCAGTTAAAAAGGTTCCTTTCTAGTCTCCTGTGGGCAGAGAGAGGTGAGAGAGGTTGATGGGATGGGCAAGGATGAGCAGAGCCATCGTCTGGCTCCAGGCTCCCACAAGAGAACAGCCACCACACAGGTGTAAGAGCTAAAGAATCTTCTCTGTTATTTGCCTGGAGTCTTCTGGCACTTATTATTCCTGTCTTTTCCACAGTTACACATCCATGCATTCACAGTCTCATTCACATGTGCACACAAGGCTTTACATCTCCCAGGGCAGCACACTGATAAAAGCAATGTCTTTCACCACAAGACCTTCTCAACTGTGGCTCAGTCCCACAGTCATCTGGACACACAGAAGAGTCACCCCTCAGCAAAGGAGCAGGCAGATCCCCACCACCGCCTTAAAATATTGATTGATTCACACCTTCAAATCCCACTGCAATGGTGGCCCAAGACCCTGCTAGGCAAAGCACACCTCCAGCTCCCACAAGCACTCAGAGAAGCTGGCAGCTCTTCTCCCAAGTTCCTTGTACAGACACAGGCTCCTGGTGACCCAGAACATGAGCTAATGTGCAAGGTAACATGCATTTTAATCAAATCAATCAGCACTGCACAGAGACCCTGCTGACCTGGCCAGGAGAAATGGAGAAAAGCACTGCCTTTAATGTACTTCATTTAAACCACACTTACGCATAGTTTATATACCAGGAATGTTTATTATAATTGATTTTCCAACCTATTAACTGTTTCATTTACATTTTTAAAGCTCTGCAGCTCTCTGTGGACATGCAAGTCCTAGCAGGGAGAAGAGCCCAGTGCTCAGCCAGGGCAGACTGAGGTACCAAAGCAGGTTGCAATAATAACTTGAGCAAAACAGGACACACAGCCTGAAGAAACAAAATATCCCCCCACGTAACTATAAAACAAAGAAAGTAGGGACCAGCAGAGCCAGCAGTGTCAAAGATGAGCTCAGTCACCCAAAAGCAGGTCATCTCCAAAGGTCAAAGCATTGCTTCACACAATATCTAGATACCCCCATCATACAAGGGAAAGCTTTTTTTCCTGCTCTGTTTCACGTGTTACTGAAAAATTCATGCTTGCTTTTACAAAATTAATTTCACCGAGTAACAGGATTTGGAAAAACCTTTCAAACATCTGCAGCTGCTGTTTTGTCAATACCATGTTGCAAAAGGAGGAAGAAGTGATCTTGTGGTAGCCCCTGGGGTTGTTAAAACTGAACCCTAATGATGGCACTTTGCATCATCTCATACTTCAAGATGTCATCTGAGGTTTTTTTTTGGTTTTTTGTTGTTTGGGGTTTTTTTTTTTGTTTTTTTTTTAGAACAAACACTGACTTGAACTTCACTCTGGTTTTTCACTAGTTAATTTCTTTCCCATCAAAAGCACATAAACCTCTGCAACACAGGTACAAGGCTCACACAAGCAACTCAAAGGCCAAAGCACTAAATTTAACAGACCAGAGCAGATCAGCACAGTGATTTGGTGGAATTTGACTGATGAGACATTCCCTGCATGTTACGACAGGTACCGCACGTGGTTTGCACAGGCTCTACATCCTCTTCTACATGGCCATGAATCCGCTTTCTTCTCAGGATCCTCCAAGGATCACTGCTACCAGCAAGACACAGGATGACATGTGGCTAAGAGCCATGGACTAGGCTAATGGCAGATCAGGTAACCAGGGATCCACCCTGGGACGTGGCTGGGACCTGGGGGAGCTCAGATGCAATGGGGGAGAAATTCTGCTCTGCTGCAGATACTCTCATGAAATGAGGCTGCCGGGAGAGCTGCTGTCCTAGCACTTAAGGGCAGCTCTGTAAGTAATAGACAGCAGCTTTCCCAGTCCATTGCTAATTCATGAAGAGCCATGAATAATACAGGAGCTGCGGGCTTCAGGACAGAATTTCCCCACAACCTGCCCCAACATCAGTGATGTAACTCGCTCTAATCGAGACCCCCACAGGGGCTTTTGCACAAATTAACTCCCATCACAGGCTGGATGCACCGAGTGGCACTGGCAGCTGGCACAGCACCACGGGTAGAAGGGGCACAAATGTGTGCACCCATTTTCCCTAACATGAATTGCAAAAGCACTCCTGATGTGTGGAAGATGCCCTCCCTCCTTGCTTGGTGCCTGCCCTGCCATTCCAGCTGGCTCTCCAGAGTGGTGCATAAGAATTTCTATGCTGTCACTGTCCTGCACCCTCCCAAAATTCTGATCTTCTAATTCCCTCTTTCATCCTTTGCAGGGATCATTAGGAGCTGTGGCTTATTCCAACTCTTCTCCCACACTTCTGTAACACACCTCCACTACCCTCTGCTTGTGGAGATAAATGTACTTTCTCTCCTCTGCAAAGAGGAAAAGCACCTTGGGAACCACAAGGCAACAAAACCCACTGTTGGAACAGAAGACATAGCCATGTGATGCAGAGACATTTCCCATCCCATGTGTGCAGCAGTGCCACAGTGAGAATTAAGGAAGGCTCCATCTCGTGGGATGTATCCAACACATCTTACTCCTGGGGTGGGCAAATAAACCCAAAGGGCATTTTTTGCATATGTCCTGCAATTGTTACCAAAGCATCACTTGGTTGAAGGTGCTCAGGAGCGGTGCACACTCCCACGCCTTCTTCAAGCCTCCTTAAAACTGCAAATGTCTGTGAGAAATAGCAAGTATCACAGCCACAAGCAAGTCGGGCACTCTCTGCACAAGTAGAGCTGATCTGTGGCTCAAGGAGTTGGCCCAAAAAGAGACCAAATCTGCACATGAGCCAGAGCCATCCACCAGCCCCAGGCAAAGCAGAGGCTTGAGTAGGGTGTGCTCTGAGCACCAAAACAGGCACACTGCATTTGGAAAAGAGGAAAAGTGTGATAATCATGCCCTGAACTGTCATTTGATGTGACAATGACCCATCAAAGCTGAAACTCCAGAGCCATTTAAACACCAAGTCAACTCTTCAGTAACAGTGATGCTGCAGGTGCCTGGCTGAGCCCACCTTTGCTGCCTACAGAAAACTGTACCCACTGTCTCCCAAAACTGCCTGGACAGTTTACACCAGGATGAAACAGTGTGGGAGAGTGATGCCATCAGCACTCTGGTATGTACTGAAACAGACAGGACTTCACACACAGAGCAGTTTATCCCAGACTATGCAGCTAAATGAGACACATGCCCTGTCCCATGCCTCCCCACTCATCAGCTAAAGCAAAGCTGTCTGCAGCTAAAGCCTCTCAGAGGGCAGCAGAGATCCTTGCCACACTTCTCCTGTCTGTTTCAATTCACATAAAACTGCTGCTAAGATTTTGTACACTTGCAATTAAAACACTCTTCCTACCTTGGGACTGAAGCCACTTCCCTAAGCTTGAGAACCAAAGAGTGCTCAGCAGAGAGAGAACAAAATCTAATTTTGTTTTTAATTTCTATTTATTTCCCAGAACCAAGGCTTCTCTTGGCGTTCTAAGCAGAACTGTTGTTTCCGAATGCCTGCCAGAAAGGGATGGAATAGAAAGGGAAGGACTCAGACAAGGAACGATGGCTGGTGTCTGACAGTTGGATTAGCTAATGCAGAGACCAGGAAAGTACCCACTGTCTAGCTATAGCTCTATTAGTGTGACTGTTGGCAGCAGTAAGTTTCTAAACTAGAGGCACAGACAATGTTAAGTTGGACTTATAACAGAGATGCTGCTGTGCCCCATCCCCACCAAAGCCTCTTCCTATAGCATTGCAGAAATCTACTGCAGGGCAAGCTGGCAGGCACTGCTGGTATTAGAAATGCTGATGGGCCAGGCAGAGTGGCAAGATGTTCAGGACTACAAGGTTTTATACAACCAAAGACGTAATTGGATCCAGAGTCTTAGGTCTTTCCGGGAAGGAATTTCTTGAAATGTCAGCCCTAAGCTCTCTGAGGACATGACAAAAGAAGCCAAGGACATGACAGAGGAAACCAGCTGTGACTTCTGGATAAGAAAGGCTCTAAGTCCAACATTTATGAGCTGTTGCATGTGTCAGATGCTTCCCTGCACACACTCAGCTTCAGACTTAGGAGAGTTCTGTGCTCATTAGCCTGAGCTCTGCTGGTCAAGGTCAGCCCGTGCTGTGGGAATTAGGGCTGGAGTTACTGGAAACCATTCCAAGCCTTGTTTCTGGCCAAAAAGAGCAAGAGATAATATTCTCTGGAAGTATGCCTCATTTTTGCCATCCTTTCTTCAGTGAGTCAGCAGGGGAAAATTTCAACTATGTTGAACAAGAAAGTCTTCTTTAAAGCAGTACCACATTCAGAAGCTTGTGATGCCTTGGACGCAGCCAAGCAGCAGTTTCAAGCACCAAGTTCTCATCCACCTGTTCACTCTTCCCATTGGTCTTCTGCTCTTTCCTCCTCGTTGTTCACTGTGAGTGGCTTTGTCAGGTCTCATGTTCCCTGGCAATTTCCATGTCACAATCAGTTGTAGCTCCTCTCCTCCCAACACTCTCCTGGAGACAATCCTCCCGTCGGTTCCCTCACCACATGCTCCACTGCTCTGAGCTGCCTCGTTTGTAAGTCACAGTTTTAGCTTTGATGACTATCATCCCTCTGGATCCATGATTGCCTGGTAGCATGGGGGTAATGACTCAATACAAGTTGCCCCTGGTGAGCCACTGCAGATCTGCATCCGCTAGTCCCACCAACCCTCCACATTGACCTAACACTCTGGAGAAGAACAGATTCTTGCCAGCATCTATGTGTCCCTGGAGTCTTCTGGTCTCTCCACTGCTGTGCACAAACACTGCTGCTCAGCCTGACTTCATCAAGCTTACTGTCTCTGTATTGGTCTCTGCTGCTCACCACCTTCTCCCTTTCCAGAGAGTTTTGGCTCAACTTCAAGTCCTCAGCTGATGTCAGTCTGCAACTCCTTTTCTAGCTTCCACCAGTGTTTCACACTCACTTTATGTGGGCCATGTATTCCATCTCCTTCCCAGGTTCTGGAAGACTCTTTGGAACTCAGTGTGCCAAAAAACTGTCTCTTACTCACCCATCCTCTGCATTACTTAAAAAAAAAAAAAAAGAAAAATACTGTATTTCTCACTTTTGCACATCCATTAGTAATTCCTCACCATCTTGGAGAATTGCTTTTCCCACCAACAGGTCCCACACTTCAAGCACTCAGGACTGTGAGCACCATGTAGAAATGTCTTTACCTTCATTCTCAACATCTTTATGTGAATGATTATTCAGAGCCCATAGCTCAGGCTACACCTCTGTGCTGCCTTCTTTTCAACAAAGCAGAGTTTAGGAGGACAGTTTCAAGGCCCGAGGAAGGACACTGCAGGCACATCCCCCTGCCCCTTAAACACTGACACCCCAGTGGTTATCAGATAAAATATCCTTCTCCTGTCATGTTTGGGGAACAGCATCATCTGTTCTGGTAGTCTCCATTCTATCTGTGCTTACATGGATGGAGGGTTCTTAGTGACAAGGAGTCAGAGAGGAACATTTGTCAGGAACCACCAGTAACAAAGTAATTCTTCAGGAAAAATACACTTTACCAGGATCTTACTCCAGCCCAGACAACAGCAAGACAGGCCCCGTGGGCAGGCACATTTGTAGGTCTAAACTGTCCACTGGAACTGGTGCCAGGGAATGGTTTGCCCAGAACCCCTTTTCACCAGCCCTGTGATCTCCCACAGTTCTATGGGCGTTATTTCTTTCATTAACTGGGGCTTGTTATCTCCAAGAGAACAGCTCTGAGCACAACTCCAACTGGAGCCAAGTAATTCAGCTCCTTCTCACTTGCCACACTGTAGAGTGCTGGCCCAAGTGACTCTGTTGACACCAACAAAAGCCATCCCATGTACACCAGCTCCCTGCCAGGATCACCATATCAGGAGAACACAGATATATTCTTCATCAGGTAAAGTACTGTTTGCTGCCCAAAAAGCAGCTTCTCAATTCTCTTTGTGCTTGGTATAGGTCTTTTGAGCCTGACTGTGCTGGCAGACCTGGGACGTGCCAGAAGAAACAAAATATTGACCAAATGAAGCAAAGGCACATAAAAACAAGCTCCACTGGAAGTATTCCCATTAATCTGCAGGCTCACCAGTACCCTAGGCCCTGCCAGTGCCACTAGCTCCGGACTATGCAGCCCCATTTGCTTCTCCACTCTTGGGTCTCTCTTGGGTAACAACCATCAATCTGAGTTTTGCCAGACAGGGTAATGACAATAAGTAAAGGTCTAAGAATACAAATGACTCATGCTATTAAACTGGAAACCTGAGCCAGACTTGAAAAATATTTAGAGCTGTAATCAGTGAGGAGACAAATTCCAAATTCAGCATTTTAACTCTGCAAGCCAAATTTCCCCATCAGAAGGGCGTTTCTCTATTTTCTAATATCACTATTAGTATTTTTCATTTAACAATTTGACAGAAATAAAATACACCGCAGTAACACCAGTGATAACACACTTACTCCCACTTGAAAGACTGTCTTTATTCTTTCATAAGTCACTTCTAGCTTACAGCTCTATTGATCATCAGTGAGGATGAATGGAGCTTCCCAGGATCCTCTGGGACAAATCCTACATATATATTTTTTTATACCCCCCAAACAACTATTTCTAAAATTCAACAAAACAGGTCATCAGGGCAACACTCCATTGATTTCGTGTCCACTTATTCTTCAAGCACGATGCTGAATGCTCTATCAATAATTCAGCAGGCTGAAGGCCACCAGGGCCCCAGGAGAGACACTATCTCACCATCTCCCACATCAGAGCTGGGAGGTGCCTCTGTTGCTAGAAAGCAAGGAAATAATTCACCTAAAAAGCAGGGGCATCTTATAAAGCATGTCCACCAACTAAAAACAAAATTAGTTAGTTCTACCCTGCAACAGATGAGGAACAAATATTTGAAGAGATTCACTCAAAATCTGGCCTAGTAAGTATTTCTAATGTGCTCCCAGAGTTAGTCAACTGTTTATTACCCCAAGCATGACTTGTTCATCATCCCGACATTAATTAGCCAGCTGCTGTGAAGTTAAAAGAGAAGCAGTTCTGGTCTGGTGCTCCCATACCCAGGAAACCCTTCCAAGGATGGTGTTGCCCACTGGAGTTTTAGGAAATTATTCACAGGCTTCAAAATAGCTCTATTTGGAAATCATTCCTCCTCTCAGCCTCCCCTCTTCTCCCATGAGATACTCCCAGGGTGAGACTTACAGTTCAAAGAGTCGCAGGGTCTGGAAGAGTTGCCATGACAGAGTGGTGAGCCGGTTCCCAGAGAGGTCTCTGAAAATCAACCAGGGGAAAAAAAAAAAAAAAAAAAATAAGCAGTCACAGTAAATAATTCTTTCTGCAGGTGACCCTACCACCTTCACAGATCTCATTGTCCTCCTCGACAGGGATGCTGTCAAGCAGTTTAGGACCCGAGCTGAGATTTAATGAGAGATTTTAATGAGGACAAACCCAAATGAAAGTTTCTCATTTTACTACTTCTTTTTTTTTTTTTTTTAAGGGAAAAAATTATTTTTATCCTGCTACAATGTTAAGGCAAAAGAAAAAATCCAGTATCTGATTCTTGCCCATGAATCTGGAGCTCAGCCAACCATAAGCAAAAAGAACAAGTCTAATTTCAGAACTTGCACAAAAAATTAAGTGCAAACCTCATGTTAAAAATAGTAACAGCCAGGTTCAAATGACAGCACGATGATTACCCAAGGTGTTATCAAATGATCTGCAGTAGCTGTAAGCTCCAGGTGTCCCGGTATGGCTGTGTGTTGCTTGCACCCAGGGGTACCACTGCTACAGCAGCCAACAGCTCCCCATCCCTCTCTCCATCTGCCCAAACTTGCAAAAACATAAATCTCATCTACCTGGGAGAGCTTTGCAACCCAGTAGACATCTCTTCAGCTGAAAGCCAGAGAGGATGAAAGACTGAAAAGCAACTGAATTAATAAAAACAAGAGGAAGAAACATGTTTGAAGTAGAGCGAGCAAAAAGAGGAAAGCCCTGGGTTTCTAACGGAGAAAGAAGATGGTAATAAAACCCATTCCATAGTGGGCAGCCTTCCCAGGGATACCCAGCCATTCTGAAAGCCACTGATCAGGTGGCCAGTCCATGGGGTGAGCAGAAAGACAAGCTGTAGGAGAAAACCAAGGTGTTATAATCTCTTTGCTGGCCTCCAGAACACACAGGAGGTGCTGTCTCACATCCTGCACTGAATCCATCCCCACTGTGAGCTGCAGGCAGGGCAGCTCAGTGCAAGGCTGCAGACACCCTTCTGCCTCAGCCCTGCCCACGGGGAAAAGTGAGGAAGGGTCAGAGGCACAAATCACCTGGGGGTTCATTTAACTCTGGGCTGGCCAGGCAGTAGGTATGAGACAAGGCAGCACAGCAGTGACAGTGGGCTACACAGCTATGCTAGACTCAGCCCCCAATCCCTGTTTGATTTGCAGAAACATGCTAAAACCAAGAGAGCAAACCCTTGAATGGCTCCTGCTGGCACAGGTCTGATGCACAAGGATTTGGGATGACAGATTCATTTGTTGCTTTACACCAGGGTGCAGCAAGGGAAAAGCAATTCTGTTCTGTCCCACCTGCACCAAGCAATGCTGCAAAGCCCAGAACTCCACAATTAGGTGTGGGAAAGCTGCTCACACAGCAAAGCATCCCAAAGGCTCTCCACAAGCCTGGCAGGAGAATAATCCCAAATACCATGATGGCACAGTGCTGCCTCATTAAATTCTGGCTCTGCTTCACATCAGACTATCCCGCTGTGGAAACCACAGCAAACCACAGGTACCTCATTTCACATGACTATGATCCCACCATTCCTATGGCTGTAGACAAACTGCTTCCAGCCTCTGATAAAGGGGGCAAAAGTGGCAGGTGAAGCTAAGCAGGGAGGAATAAAAATATTGCAAGACTCCCTCTTTTATCCACCCCAGAGCACTGAGCACCTGGAAACTTTGCAAAGACAGATGAAAAGTAGGAGGGGAAGGACCAGCTCACTGTTACTGAAAAGTGAGACAGTAAACTCCCTCCCCCAGCCCAGAGAGAAGAAGGAAGCGTAAAGGGGATGCATGAGAGACGGCAAGATGTGGGAGAGAGGCAGAGATGCAGAGGAGGGAGTGAATCTCACTGGAATGTCCTTTCTCAAAGGTCATGTTTTGCTACATTAGGCAGAAATGTCAAGAGAAAATTGGATTCTGAAAGGGAAGAGAAAAAACAACAGGCTTTCCACGCAAATAAGGGAATCAAAAATAGCATGATCGTGTTATTACAATTTAGGACACAGAGAGATAGAGAAAGGATACATCCTCACTAAAGCAAGGAGCTTTGCCAGGCAGATGTGCTCGCTTCTCATCTCCCGCAATCCTTGGAAACCAACTCTTACCATCTCCTCCCTCCCCCAGACAACAACCCACAACAAGCATTAGCAAAGACATGGGTCTTTCCTTGCACAGATCTGGCAGGAGACTCTGCTCTCAAAGGGCAAAGCTGGTGTTCAATCTGACCTGACCATCAACTTCTTCAGGGCTCAGGGGACACACACCCACAGCTCCATTTCGGATCAGCCTGGACACACACAGGGAGGAACATGTTTGTCATTGAAAACAGACACTTTGGACACTTCAAAATGTCAGAAAGGTCCAGCCTCAGAGACAGACCTCAGCACAGAAACAGAAAGGGGCTGCACACAAGCACACATTAAAAATACACCATTTTAGTCACAAAAACTCCAAAGGTCAGAGATGCCAAGATTGGGATTCCACAAAGGGTACAACTACTGACTTTTGTAGCAAGAGATAGAGCTTCTCCAGAGAAACCTCACTGCACAGCACTGATTTCTCCCCAGGAAAGATCCATCCGGCATGCTGGATGGGGAAGGTTTCCCAGGGAAGGTAGCACGTGATTCTGTAATTACAGACAGAATCACAGTACATTCACACAAGGAGATTAAATTATGGCTCTACAGGTGAAGCTCTGAGCTCCAGCACTTTTGTAAATCTTGTTTGGTGCTCGCAAGGTTCCCCCCCTGCTCAAACCTCATCTGAATGCACCAAGTTTCCCAGCATTCTTTACAGTATGAAAAGGAAGGATTGGGAAAATCAAGGCTCCCTCAACCAGGACTAGTCCTCTCCCAGTTCCAGTTGCTCATTCTGCCTTTTGGCAGCTGTTTTCAAGGCTGAAAGTCTGTTGCCACCTCCAAATCCCTGTTGTTTGCAGTGACAAGAATCCCACTCTCCAATGCCATGGTTGGGCAGTGCCAGCTCTCTCCTTCCTAGCTCAGTTGCCTCTCCCTCTGAACAAGCTGAATCACACTATTCATTGCTCTCCAACCACTCCCAAATACTTCTCAGCCTGAATTTCCTTATCCATGCCCAAATTTCCTATGATCTTCCCTACTTTTACATCCTCCCAGCCCAACCCGTGCCTCAACAAGAACTGCTGCTCCTCCTCTCCCTTATCTGTTCCCAAACATCCTTTAAAAACTTCTTCCTCCAACTGGATCAAAAACTATTCTGCTGACATAAGATGTCCCAGAGCAAAATCAAGTCTTCCAAGCAAAATCTGCCCTTTGACAGAGTTTCTTCCCCTCCAAAAAAGGAGGATGCAGCTACTCTGTAACAGAAGTATCACAAATATTTTCTAGCTTGAGAAAAACAGCTTCTTCCCCCCCCCGCCCCCCCCTCCCTTCCACCTCCTCAAGCATTGGAGAAAATTCTTCCATGAAACTAGAAAGAAATAATAATAATAAATAGAATTCAGCCAGGAGCAGACACCCAACACAGAAAACTTCAGCCTGAGCAATTAAAATTTGGCAGAGTTATAGGAAAGTGGAAGCAGTCCTGCAGCAGAGCATGCCAGACAACCTTTGTAAGAGCCTATCCATCACCTCCACCTGTAATAAAATATGGCACATCACACATCGAGGAAACACAGGCAGAGGGAAACAAAATGTCTTCCCTGCGTATTTCTCAACTATGAACAGGTCTCTTTCAGGACAGACCTGCCATCAGCACTCCTGGAACATATTCAAACTGCTTCTTTGCCATGGGACATTTTCTCCATCACTCACAAAATGCTCCTTTCCACAGAGACAGTCTTTAGAAATAGCTGCCAGGGTCTTTTTTTGCCTCCAGAGCAGGTTTTAAAGGATTTGGGTAGGGAAAGGGGGCTGGATGGCCCTCAGATCAGGTTCTAGGCAGCAGCCACCAAACACACCCCTGACTCAGACCCAACACCACTCCAAAATCCTGGTGTTGCAGCAGCTGTGCTCCCAAGGCTTCTGCTTTGCAGGCGGCTCATCACACCATACCCCCACCAGCCTTCTCCACCAGCAATCCCCCACAAACACCTCAAACACAGGCTGTTATCACTGAGTGACAGCGAAATTCTAGTTCTAGCTCACTCCCTCCATCCTCCTCCTATATTCCAGAAGGAGACATGCCATGTCCTGCACACTCTCCCACAGCTCCTGCAGGCACTTGCTGATGACCAGCAGGGAAGGGGAGGTGACCATTGCCATTTTGTCCCAGCACAAGTGATGGATGAGGCCACGAAAGTACACCTCCTGAACAAACTCCTGGGTTTAAAAAGGGATGTGTGGATGTGGGACAAAGAGGAACCTGGACCCAAGTGGCCCAGAACAAGGGGACTTCAGTGAAGAGGGGACAGCATGTTTTTTTTCCTCTATTACCCAGCAGCCAAAAGTGTTTCCACTATTGAAGCAATTTTTAGTCAGCTAAATTAAGCCAGTTGCCTCATTAATGACACCAACAAGCAGAAGCCCCTGTAATTAAACTGTAAGTTATTTTATGCAGTTCAGCTCAATGCAATGGCAGAAACACTGCTGCTGGGGAGGGACCCTGCATGCCTGTGCCTCCTCCACATAATTTCATCCTCCACTCGTCCTTGTTTCCAACCTGACACATTTATTTCTGCATAGGAGAAGTTTTTCACACATTTTAATAGCATGGTGCCACTCCGAAAACTCTGACTGGGGAGGATTAACTGCACAGAGCAGCTGGGGCTGAGGGAGCACAAGTGACTGCCTGCCAGAAAAGAGAGGAGTGATGCACATCCTTAGCTCTGGTCTTCAGTGCTGGATATGTTGATGGCATCGCATGGGACTGCCTTGGTATCTGGATGATTCTGATCATCTCACAGTTCACTGCAGCCTAAGCTGGGTGCTGATGGCCACAGGAGAGGGGAATGTCAGCAACCTCAAATGCTGCTGTAGGGGCAGCTCCATCCAGGTTTCATATCTGCAGCAAGTAAGCTGCTAAAGCTTTGGGTTTGAACCAGAGAAATGATGGAAAGTTACTCTGGGGCTTGCTTATCCCTGCCAGATAACTCCAGTGACCTCTAAAAGCAATATTACACTCCCCATCACCCAACCTGCCTTCCCTGTCCCCCTCCCCCTTCCTGTTTAGTAAGCAGCTTTGCTCAATAAGGGAAAATGTGTACTGTCTTCCCTTAATGAATGTGCTAAAATTACCCCAACAAGTCCCAGAAGCTATGGCAAGACAGGTCTCCCCACAAATCAGGCTCTGCAAATATTAGACTTAACTGAAATCTCCAATGTGTCAGCATCAAGCCCCAGCAGGACATGCTTGAGACAAGCTGCAAAAGGACCAGGCAATGCCAAGCACAGGCAAACCTCACACACCCAGAAAACAGAGTGAGCAGAACAGGATGTGGAACTGGTCAGCCTCAGATTTGATAGCTGCCAGGAGTTCTCCTGGGTCTGCTCCCTCCAGGCTCATCACCAGGATGCATATACTGGTGCTGTGGAGGAGTGAGTTTACAGAGGTCCTCAGCCCCTGTCTGACATTACCTACAACCCAGTTCTGCTCCTCAAGCAATCCCCTCCATAACCCTCAGGTCCTTAACTGACCTCAAACATGCAGAAACAGAGCCTGCAAGGTTCAACCTTCCTTTGTGAGTTTGGGCAGCATAACTAACTCATTTCTCCTGTCCACAGGTCACACAGCACATGCCATCACATTATCATCTCATTCCCCTTTTTAGGGTTAGAGTCAGAATCTGCAATAATTTCTCAAACTCAGAGCACTCTGCATCAGAGAGGACCTTCACAGATGACACAGAAGAAGAAGAGACCCTTTCACTCCACATGCACAGCACTGGTCCTGGAGGAGGAACCATCAACCCCTTTGCATTTCTTAGTTGCAGGACCCGATTTGTAAATTCCCAACTGCCACTGAAACAGGACTGAGAGAGATTGAAAGGGCTGGTCTCATGCATTGTTCTTTAAACAATAGCATTACAAAACAAAAGCTGCAGAGCAAGTGGGAAGGCACTAGGCACCACTCCTCTGTCACAGGGCTCCCACAGCCAGTGCCAGCAGCACATCTGCCCCACGCCTCTCCTCCCACTGCCTTTGCCAATGCAGCAAGTCGTGTCCTGCTGCTGCCTTCAACCCAGCCCATCCTTTAATTTAAAGGCTATTTTAAGGCCATGTCCTACCCCATAACACTTCCACACCCTCTAAGTCATCTCTTCTGAGGCATCTCCCAGCTGCACGAAGCTTTGTTTGGAGACAAATCACCCCTCAGAGTTTATTGTTGCTCACAGTTTTGGTTCAGCACATGGTACAGATGGAAAGGCATCATCAAACATGGGTAATATTGTCCCCTGTGCTTCAAGGCAGATGAGATGCAGGGATCTGGCCCTTTGGACTACACTCATCTTCCCCTTGTTGTATGCACTTTCCATTGCTCTTCTCCAAAGACATTTGGGCTTTCAAAGGACATGAGGAAAGGTTAAAAGCTGGGTCAGCCCTGCAGTTGCTTTCCCTTTGCCTGCCAGCTTCCCTGCAGGGCAGAATTCAGCACCATGCACAGAATAGGCCAGTCTTTTTCTCAAGGAAAAGAAAAAACAACCTGAAATGGGCAACAGCCCTTCCCCATGGATGACCTCATGGAGCCAAGAGATCCTCAGGTCTGTACTGCTCACACTCTCTCTCTTCTATTCCAAACTGCAGTAATTCCAGGTCCAAAATATAACTATGCTGAGCATGTAGAAATAATACTTGAGATGTGTGCTGACTGAGGACGAGGGTTGCCAGCTGACAGCCCCAGTGAAGGGTTGTCACCCCCTCACTGCCCGTTTGCTTCAGATTGCATTGGTTTTTTGAGCTAGAAATGGAGAACAACTGGGGAATGTGTCCTGCTCACAGTTTCCCAGTGAATACAGTGCAAACTCGATCACTCTGTGTGAGAGAAAAGACCTCAGTGCTGTGGCAAGGCACAGCTTGAGGAGATTGTGTGGGAAGGAGATCCATGCCCTCGGGACATTTCCCAGCATCTCTGAGTATGTTATAATTGGACTTGATGAACTTAGAGGTCTTTTCCAACCTTAATGAATCTATGATTCTGTGAACACCAGACTCACAAGCTTCCATGTGCTTTCCACCACCTCTCCCTTGAATATACTGAAGCAGAAAGGACAGGTGCACAGGGGGAACCACCCCAGATGGAAGGTCACTTCAAATGCCCAGGAAAACACTGGGAGAGCTGGGCAAAGTCCACACAAGAGCCTCAGTGTCAACACATCAAGCAGAGATGTGCTAGGAGAGGGTCTGGTTTTCCCTCTCCCTCCTGAACAAGTGCTGCGCTCTCAGATGTTAGAGGGCTCTTGCATCAAATTTATATTAAAAAAAAAACACATATATTTAAAAATCTCCACCTAACTTGGGTGCCCAGAAATCAATGAGCCCTGAATAATCTCAAACACTGCTCTTGCAGGCAGTTAGTAAAGAGAAAACTAACAGCTGGGCCCGAGCCCCAGTTTGCCTGACTCAGGGAAGGGTGCCAGAGGATGTGATGGACTGGGATAGTACCTAGAGCTCTGTAGAGCCTCTGAAGAAAGCAAGGGATATAAATATGAATATATATATATATATATCCAGCAATAGCAAAACAACAGGGCATAAGGCAGGCTAAGCTCTCGGCAGACTCTGCTAAATGGTTTCCAATTAATTAACTGATTACATGATAGAACAGAAGGGGATTCAAGTGAGTGCTGTTGACCTTTAAGAATAATTAATATCATCAGGATCGCAAAACTCGTCCAAGAAAAATAATTAGGAAGATTCTAATATTGCCTCCAAAGCCATATCGAAAGGGGAAAGGAAGGTTCTGGTTAATTCAGAGGCACGGTTCCCAAGTATTTGCTAGCAAATCCATTTTTCACTTACACTTGCTTCCCCCTGCAGATCTCCCACACACACATGCTTCTTCCCTACCCCAGTTAACCCTCCCTCTCCTCTCCAGATCCATTTTCCCTGTCAACTCTTCTACACCACAGCCCCCTTCTGCTCCATTTCAATCTTCTTTACTAAAGACTCCTTGCTCCAATCCTTTGTTACAGCTCCATCTCTCCAGACTGGTCCCCATCCCTCCCACAGCCTCACCCCACCCACTGCTCATCGTTGACCAGCTCTGAGCTCTGCCCTCCTGCACGTCAGGAAGGAGCCCTGATCCTTCCACATAACATCGATCCACTTTTTATCTCCCATCACAACTGGCAGCTTCATAGGCTGACAGAAGGCAAACGCTACATGTAATCCCAAAAAAAGCCCTTCCCTGCTTTTCCTCAGAAATCAAATCCATCAGAGAGGCTGGTCTGTGAAGCAGATGTAAGCGATGCACAGCAACAGGAGGAAGTGAAAGACGGGAAACTCGTGAATCCCTTATCTCACATTACACCTCACCAAGCACATGAATGCTCCCAATTCACTATATTTTCCTTTCCTAGTTCACTTGGCCCAAAGGTTGTGCGTGGGAGAGAGGCTGGAAAGCCACTGAGCCAAGCAGGAACTGCAGTGGTGAGCTTCTCAGGGAAGGTCGCTTGAACATGCTGGGAGGGATGTTGCACGAGCAGCCAACATTTCTTGTGAGGAAAGTGTAAAAAAGAAAAAAATAAAAAACCAAACCCACAGCCCTGGAATGAAACCCACCTTTGCAGAAAATAAATAAATTTCCTCTGCTGCTTATTATCATTAAAACTTCTGTGGCTTGACACTTCACTAAATTATAGATAAAAGGAAAAATGGTCTTCCTGGGCTCAGAAAAGCAGGCTGCTGCCAGAGAGCTGTGTTTACAGCAGCTAAGGAAAAGAAAGCTTGCCACTAGCCTGCAGCACTCACCCCACCTCAGCAGGGAGCAGAGCTACCTGTGCCCACAACACCGGGGGCCTGCGAGCAGCAGCTGAGCACCATGAGGGACCAGAGCTGGGGTGCACACAGGGGCAGTGGGCCAGCGTGGGGAGGTGCACACAGGAGGAGCCAAAGGGACCATGCTCTCAGCCAGTGGGGATGGCAGCTGCCACCTCCCATGCTGTGTGGAGGCTCCTGGTCGCAGCAGGAGGTGAGGCTGATATATTCCAGCTATGCCTCATCAAATGACAGGAGAAACACTCAGCCTGGGAGACAGGCAGCATCAAGCAGGGAGCTGCCTCACACCAGGCTGCTGCTTCACCCCAGGGGCCCATGGGGTAGGCATGGGGAGCAAGGAGGCAGCAGATGCCTGGAGGACACCTGAGCATGGGCACAGGAGCATCTCTGCCAAAAGCCTGTTTGCAACAGCTGAGCACAGAGGGAGGAGTAACACTGAGCAGGGACCTGCCTGCAGCTACACCTGAGCCATGGCACGATATTCCTCCTCACAGCTCTGGGCACACTTGGCTGAGGGGAACAGGGAACTGATGGTGACTAAATACAGCCAGAGCTCAGCACAGCCTGCCTGCTACACTTCACATTTATAACCACTCCAAAAGCAGAAACATGTCTTGCCTTTGACAGTTATCTCTGTCAAAACAAACAAGAATATCTGGACACAGAAGTTACACCACGTATGAAGAGTGGGAAAAAATGTACTTAAAAAGCGTCTTTTGCTGGGCAGCATAAGGAATATTTTCAAATTAACAGAATAATCACCACAATGCACTGAGTGCTTCAGAGTGCAGCAGGCATTCTTTCATTATTCTGAGACAGCAAATTACGCACAATTACCAACACGCACAACTGGATACAACAAACATTTAGCCAAAGCCCACGGATTGCCATTGCAGCGAGGTTGGATAGCAGATGTCCTAGAGAACTACTCATGTGAGAAGCCCCCAGACAGCATCCAGGCAGTGGTGCTGCAAAACAACTCCACTCACGCTGCAGAGCAAAGTCAGTGCCAGGAAACACTGCAGTCCAGAAAGTTAGCATTCACAGAATCATAGAGTGGTTTGGGTTGGAAGGGACCTTAAAAATCATCTAGTTCCAAAACCCGTGCAGGGGCTGCACGCAGAGGGGGCAAGCTGCAGGCTGGGCTGAGCAAGAGGTAGGGAAGCTCGGAGGCTTCTGCTCAGGTAGGGAGGTTGGGTCAGGGGCCAGGCTGCAGGCGGGGAGGACGAGGGGCCGCTGGCTCTGTCCGTGGTGCTGAACGCGGGGCTCAAGGCAGCGGGCACGGCCCCATCCCGCGGGACATCCCTGGGCAGCAGTGCAGGCAAGGGCGACCCATGACCTCAGGCATAAAGCATGCTCATCTGCAGTCACTAGCACGGTTCGCCCGGGAGACACACCCCTGGCTCTCACTGGCAGCCCTGTAAACATCCCCCAGTCTCTTCAATCCGATGTAATACACAGCTCATCACTTCCCAAATACAAACGGGGGAGGGGATTCGTGTGGAACTCCACCCCTCGACCAGTATTCTAATAAAATTTTATAATTCCAATAAAACTCACGACTGCCTAACTTATGACATTTAAATTCATGACTTGTCACACACCATCATGAATTAATGTTCCATCTTTCATGCCCTGTCGTATCTTATTGCTCAAATAACATATGATTTTAATGTTTCTATTTTTCTGCCCTGTTGCTTATTGCCAGTATATCAAAAAGGGAAAACCATGCCTGCAATCATATTGTTAGTAAACCAGTATCATGGACAGAAAAATCCCAGGAGAGAACTTGTGTAGTCACTTAACTTTCACTCATCCTGCCACGACTGCTCACTCTCTCCCCCAGCAGATCTCCATGTCCTCAGGTACTCCCCAGAGAGGTTCTTTTTCCCTACACAATACCTCTCACACTGGCATAGGCAGGTAAGAAATGCTTTGCACTACATCTAACCAAGTGAGCCACAGGGTCTGGGGAGCAAGCTAAAGGGACAGTCAGAGGCTATTTCTGGAGTACCTCCATGCTGAAGTGACCTCAGAAGCCTTGACACACCCAAATCTTGAGATATCAGTTCATTCTGTGTTCGGGGGGGGGGGGGGGGGGGGGGGCA
>VXBX01004288.1:97028-138714 GCA_013400415.1 Scytalopus superciliaris | reverse complement strand
CCAAACAACAACATAAAACTCAAAAAAAACCAAAACACCAAACGTCCCCCCCAACACATTAAAACCACACACAGACCCATGTAGGAACAACCTCATTCTAAACACTCCCACCATCATCTGCAGCCTTTTTTAAAAAGGGGATGGGAAAAAAAACAAGGCCTTTGAAAAATAAGGAAGGAGAGGCAAAACCACAGTAAGATCCTGAGCCCAGGTACCAGAGCTGTAGGCATTACATAGGAATCAAAGTGGGCAAAACTTACTTGTGACAGAGCTATTATAACTCATCTTAGGTTAAAACAGCATTACACAACTCAAGGCTAAGTTTCATTAGAAATTATACGGGTTGTTGTGCCTCAAATAGATCAAATAAAAGCAGAGAAAACAAATGTTATTCCAGGTTTTCAGATGGGGAACTGAAGCAGGACAAATCTTGCCACAAGGCGTGCAGTGCTTGAATTTGAAACTTTCTTTCTCAGGTCTCACTAGAGTACATCAATCACAAACTCACCACTCCCCCTTCTATTCTAGTACAACAAACACAGCCAAGTGAAGCAGCCTGCAGCCAAAAATTAGTTACCCAGCCCTCTGAATGCAGGTCAAATGATTTCAACTCAGCCTGAAGGAAAGCCACAGTCCTGCAGAGAACTGGTCCCTCCTTTGGCCTTGTTCACAATAGCTGGTAAAACACAGGACCTACCTCTGCCACTGCAGCAAAAGGAATAGCAGCAGTTACCTGCTTATCAGTCACCTGTGGCAATAAACTGGGAATAAACATGCCATCGAACCACTGCTGCCAATTAGCATATCAGCAAGGGCCTGCACTACACTGGCATGCAGGGGGCAAAGCAGATGGGGAGAAGAACAGGAAAGTTTATGGAAGCAAAGGAGATGTTACAGCTGTTTATTTTAGTGACTGCACTATAAGCATGCCCAGAATTTTATAGAACAAGAGACATATGGAGGAAAATGCCTCCCTGAGTAAATCACAGCACAGAGGTTTGCTCCTGGAATGGGCTGGAGCAGGAACATCCTTAGAGTACAAATGTGAATCAAAGGGTACCAAAGCTGCCTGCCTGACTAGGGATACTAAAGGAACATTCACCTAACAACTTAAAGGCTGTTTAAAACTTTCTCATATATCTTATTTTGCCTATATTCACGGAGAAATTTAGTTCCTATTTAGCAAACAAAATAAAACATATTAAACTATCAAGGAAGTGGTTTGGGTAAATGCATTTTGCTTCACCTTCCCAGTGAGCTAAGAGCTCACATATAGTCATATACTGTGTCCCAGCTGATGCACACACCAGTTAGGATGCATTGACTCAAGAGTATAGATGAGAAATCAAGAGCAATTAACACATGACAGTTTGGGTTAGGAGACTGCCAGGATGCGTATGACAGTAATGCAGCGATGAAAGGACAAAGCAGGGAGAAACCATCAGGAAGGAGGAGAAAGGGTAATAGGACATCCAGAATCAAGCAGAGAGTTGCAGACAGGCACAGGGCCTGGAGCTGGTTACTGAAGAGAGCAAGAGAGAGAGAAAGTTTAACCCGGATTTGTGTCTAAGAATGGCTGTTTCAGAGCAAGGCAATAGATCATTAACCACCAAGCAGGGGACAGTGACCCTCCAGCAGCAACCAAGACAGAACAGTGTTATACTTGCAATAATTCAGCATTCTGATGCTGTATTTCTTTATTTAGTGTAATATCTCAATCAAACTCCCAGACACAGAGAGCAAAGAAAGTGAACCTCACTAGCTTTGCAAGAGGGTTGCCTGTAGCCATTTGGGGGTGCACAGGCCTGTTGCTGGAGGGTTACAAGCAGCACTGAAGAGGGCAGAGGACAACTCACCAACTTCATTCTGCCTCAGCCCCCTCAATTTTCAGAGGATGCAGCCTATTATCTTTCCTATCAAAACCTAGACACGTAACATATCTCTGGAAATTCTCATGTCAAAGCAAAAAGCTACATTCAATACCAAGGCACCAGTTCATATGACCACTACACAACTGCCATGAACCCAAACAAGGGCACTGAAGAGAACCTCACACTCAAGAAACAACACAAGCAACCAATGAGGTTCTGGAAAGCTTCAGATTAATCACAGCTCATGTTTGCATGTGAAAACAAACCAACTCAGTCTTTCACCAGGCAAAGCAGGTCCCTGTGGCATTCTTGGCAGCACCTTCCAGTTATTCCTCAATCCTCATTTTGGAGAGAGAGAGAGAGACCAACATGATCACACAAACAAAAATGCCTGTGGAGCTGCTGATCTGATCCCACCATACTCAAAAAACAGGGCAGCGACACTCAGCACAAAGCATTCCAATGTCTCCATCTCTAAGACTCTTGGGTGAAGACTGAAAGAGAAAGCTTGATCCTCAAGCCATCCTTACCCTAGCAGACAATGCTGAGAGGGTACTCTTTGATAGAAGCTGAGTCTGGGCTGGGCCACAAACTAATTTCGAGCATGCATAAACCTCAGGAAGACAGTTTAAGAAGAGCCTCTAAATGCAGACAGAAATGGCAATTATTAAGTTTCTAAATAGAAATCTGACTACTTAAGCCTTATTTAAAAGCATGCCTGTTTCTGTAATTACACAGCCTTAATTTGTTTTCTTTATTACACAATAAATAAGGTGTGCACAATTACCCTCTGCAAATACAAGGTAGTGCCTCCTGACTGGCTGGTTGAGTACGCAGCCACCCAGGAAAACATTTAGAGGGAATAAGGCTCTTAAGTAACTGCTTACTGGTAAAGGGAGACTCAGGCACTGAAATATCAGTTTGTCCAGCTCTAGGCACAGCCTGTTGGGAGCCTACTCTCCTACATGCACAGCTCTAGTGTCCCACAGCCAGTGAAGGCTGCACGCTTTGGTGAGCAGCAAACAAGTCATGCCCTTCCCTGCACACCAACTCATGGTGTACTGCAAAACTGAGTTCTCCCGTGGACTTCCCACTTCCTCATGAGGAGCATGTTAATGCTGAATTCTTTCCTACAAAGCACTACAACAACTTCTGTTTACTATGCCTCTGCCTGTTTTCACGATACATGTAGGAAGTTGATCTCCTCATGACTTGTAACTCTCTATCAAGTTCAAATGAATTAGCCCAAGGCCTCCAGTGTCATTAGGAGAAGGGACAGAGAGTGAGAGCATGAAAGACTTTCCTCAATAACCTGTGATAAATACAGCAACATAGCAAAAATGTATTCAGATAGTTTGTTTCAAATTTAGAAACCATACCACAGTGAAGTTTTCTGGTACAGTCTCAAGATGAAGACTGAGGTTTTCTGTCAATACTGAGCATTTCCTACATTCAGCTGCATTGTCTACTAACACTAACATCCAGAAATCTTGGCTAAAGGGCTCAGTCTTTCACAGCCTAGACCTGCTGGTCCTCACATCCAGTGCATGCAATTGTCCAGGACGAGTCCTGTAACAGTCAAAGGGCTGTCAAAGATGCACAGAAATGGGACCAGGAACCTACTAATGCAATTTTTCCCAGTGAGATGATCTCAAGTAATGGCATAAAATGACATTAGAAGATATCCAGTTTAGACCAGATCCACATCCATCCCCATTTTGCATCCAGCCAGTACTTGTTTTGGAAAGATTCAACTGTCTTGGCCCAAACACCAGCAGAAGAGAAAGATGTGTGTTGCAAAATCCACTGTTATGTTTTGGATTAATTGACTCTGTAGCAGTAATAAGATTCACATCACCAATGATCAGATAAAGCCATGGATCCCTGTCTCCATTCAAGGAGAAGGAAGAGGAATCCAAAGCTATTTCTAGATGCACACCTCTGGGTCACCCACTGCTCCTTCACTGATCAGGAAGGCCTCCAGCCCCTTAGGCTTACACAGATAATTTCAAACCTTAGAGGACAGGCATGACCCTGCCCAGCTGTACTTTGGAGCACTCTGAGGTTTACCACTTGAGCAGCTGAATGCTGAAAATCCCCTTCATGGGTTTTTTGTTTTTCCTCCCTGACTCTGTGATGGGGAAGGGGGAAAAAAACAAGCCAAACTCCATCCAAAACCTCACAGACCTGAGCTCCTGCAATTAGAGCTGGGATAAGTGATCTGCTTGTGATTGCACAGCTGGGGTCTGAAGACAAGCGCGTGCACAGAGGAAGGGCCAGAAATAGATGTTACTGGGAGAAGGCAGATCTATCTGGCCCATCTGAGAGGAGGAAACCTTGATGAAAGGCACTGGGAAAAAACTCATTTCAGCAGGAAGTTTGGATTTAACCCAGGATGGAAAGGGAAGGGGGAGGGGAAAATCAGCTTTAGAGACCTGAGAATTTTTACACAAGTTCCATGTGAAAAAATGCTAAGACCCAGCTTGCAGCACCGTGCAAACATCTGGTGCAGGGTCCCCACCCTGCTGTGCCAACCCTCACTAGCAGTGAAACCACTCTCATTTATTAGACACATTTACCATCTTATTGACTCAGCTCCACCAGAAACCATCCAAGCAGTCAAAGGAGAAGGAAGACCAGAGTGGCAGTGATAACATGCAGCAGTAACAACACACCTCAAGCACCACCCCATAGTCCCCAGTCCTGCATGCAGCCCTTCCACAAGAGGTTTCAGAGAGTATCCCTCACTCCAGTCTGCTACTGTACTTGGTTACAGCAGTCCAAGACTTAGAGCAGAGTGACATTTTCATTAATCCTTTTATCCCTGGCTCCTACGTGCAGTGGCTGCAGAAGATGTCAGGCCTTCAAGGGAGGCAGTGTTTGCAGAGCAGTCAAGGAGGCACCTTGATGCACTGGTAGCGTGCTGAGGCCATGGAAGGGATCCCAGGTGGCACCAGGACACCTGCCAGGCTGTGCAAAGCCTCAGGAGCCACCCTGGAAAAAGCAGCCTGGCTGCAAGGAAGCAGTGGTACTGAGTCTGAAAGCCTCTGGGGAGCAAGAGAGAGTCACCATCTCTGTGAGAACTAAGTCTCCATCCCCAAGTGCCCAGCATCCTCCACGGGGAACATCCACCTTGCAAACATCCATGCTGCCAAGTCCGAGGAACAGCATCAAAACCCACTGGCAAGCACTAACCAAATAATATACTTACTCGCCTCGAGCATCAAAAGGCAAGGAAAGAAAGATGTTAAGAACATGATCAATCTTACATAGCCCAAGCAGTAAACAAACACATATTTCATCACCACATACCAACCTTAACTCTTGACACAAGATGGATGTGGGTTTTTTTCCACTCCCAAAAGTAATTCCAAAAGACAAAAACAAACACTTTGGGAAAAAGCAGCAACAATTGCCTGTGTACACATTAATGACATATTCAGCCTCAAAGCAAGTGTGTGGGGCTTTTTAAACTCCTACGACATCCAAACTAATTTCATCAGGAATCAAACGTTATTCATTTTATCTGCTAGATACATAAACAGCAACTACACAATTGACAAACAACCTTTCAAAAAAAAAAAAAAAAAAAAACCAAACAAACAATTGAAAGTAGTTTAGAGAGAACACTTCCCAAGAACAAACAACTACAGAAAACACAAAAAGCCACGACAAATCAAAATAACAAAGGGCAGAAATCAGGAAAATCCCAGTGGTCAGCATTAACGACAGTTTATTATAAAAAATATGCAATTTTTTAAACTCAAAAAGGCTCAGTCCATGTTCACAATGCCCTCAACTACTCATGCCCTTTGGTACTTCAGATCTTCTATTTAGCAAGTACTTCACTGTCACTTAGCAACTGTAAATGGTTTTCCGAAAAGGAAGCTTTTGGGGTTTTTCAGTTCACATCATCTCTGAGCAGACATCAAAAGACAAATCTATCCTGCTCTGCAGGTCGCATTTATCTCCTTGCCCCAGGAACAAGTCTGTATCGATGGCCCAATGAATCTGCAGACTCAAATGGATGCACTTTTTAATGGAAGAAGGGACTAGCACTAGTTTCCAAAAAGCAGAGTGATACACACACTCTCCATCCAGCCCATCAGCTCACTCCCAAGGCTGGAGACTGCACGACCCCTTTTCACCTTTTATATCTACACTGGAGCATAGACGGGTTTGATCTTGGACACAGTCACTTGGACAAGATATTTCAAGCCCATGGAGCACCCTGCACAGTGGCCTGAAATTCAGGCTTTGCTTTATCACCTTGGGAAAAGTAAATACACATTTAGAAAATAAACCAGTGCCCTTGGCATCAAGGATGTGGAAATCCCCCATGACACTGTACTCACTGGCTAATGATGCCCCAGCAGCTGGACACTTGTGCAATGTCCCATGATAACAGAACTCCAGCCTCTCCAGCACAAAACGACCCGACCCCAGGCCTGCTGCAGATGCCAGTTTAAGAAGTCAATAATTAGGAGCAGAGCTGGCAGCTCCGCACCCCAGGATTTGTATCGGAAAAGCAGCCTTCGGTTAAAAACTAACGAGCGGGGCAGGCTCTGGCTGTGCGCTGGGGCAGGCGGCTGCCCCCAAACTCTGCAGAAAGAGAAACATGCACCACCCACTGCAAGGCTGCTAATGATGCAAGCACTAGTTAAGCAGCGATCAAAGCCAGGGCAGTTATTAGAAACCCAAACCCATCAGCTGCCCAGCAGGAACTCGCCCCATCCTGCATCACAGCCCATTCTACTTCCCTGCACATTCACTTTTCCATCTCCTGCCCTTTCCCACCTCTCCCCCCCTCTTTCCCCATCAGCATTTCATTTCCCTTTCCTTGCTGTCCCCAACAGGCACTTTGAGGATTCACTCTGCAAGTCGCCTTTCCGTAGGGAGCAGAGCAATAAGGGAACAGGAGCAACTGGCACTCACATGTAGTGCAGGTGAGGGTTCTTGGCAAAGGCGCGTGGCTGGATGTTTCGTAGTCCTGAGTTCCTGATTGTCCTGCAGAGAGATGCAGAAGGGCAGCAATGGAGTGAAGGCAGACACTGCTGTAAACCCCCACTCAGCACCCGAGGAGTGCTGAGATTCCTCAATTTCCCCCACCCCCTCCCTGGGAGGCACATCTGTCCCCAGGCATCCTCTGTGAGCTACAAGCAAAGAGGAAAACGGGCTTTTCAGCTTTGTCTGTAATGGTGAGATCACAGGCTCAGTGCAGAACAGCTGTTGGGCAATGCTCTGCTTCCATATCCACCAAGGCTTGCTGGGGTGGCACAGGCTATCTCCTGCTCCTCTTCCTCCATCCTCACAAACAGCACTGCTACTGCAAAACCTAACCCTCAGCAAAGTCATCTCCCCTCTTCGTATCCAAGAGAAAACCCTTCTGCTTGCAGCTCTGATAAGGAAGGGTATTTCGGACACTGAAAGGGGAATCTGCTTCACAACTTGTTTTGGAAAAGCTCTCTCAGTACTATGACCAGGATTTACCAGTATCTGCTTTCACTGCTGCTTATTAGATGAGATGGGAACAGCAGTCAGCCTGCTTACAATGGGCCTGTATATTAAAAGTACAGCTTGCTGGAGTTTGGTTACGGAGTGCTCAGTCACATACACCTCCTCTAGCCCACATGGGAGCTGTACTTAATGTAAAGCTCCCACTGAAACACATTATTAGTCTGATTATCCCTAAGCAACACTCCGCATCTCACACAAGCAGCACCCAGGGCAATCCCAGATTCAGGAGGATGCAGGAGAGGGAGTTAAGAGATGGGCTGGTATCCTTGCTTGGCCAGGCTTCTCAAGCATCTGGCAAGTCCCTTCAGTCTCATGGACCTCAGTTCCCCCTCCATGACGCACACAGTTGACCTCTCCCCATGCTTGAAGATCTGTGCAGGGAGATGCAATTCCCTTATTGTGCAGCACCACCGTGATGATAACTGCACTAAATGAGGATCAACAGCCCAGCAATGAAGGATTGGTGGAGACAGCTGGAATTCCGCATTGTGGGGCTGAAATGAGTCAGAACAACACATAAGCCCAGAACCAAAACAGCAGGGGATAGGAGAGGTCAGGGCTGATGTGTGTTGACAGAGCTGTCAGGAGCTAGCAATCTTCCTTCTCACAGACCCAGCAAAGATCAAAAAACACTTCATCTCCATTTTGTGGAGTCTCATAGCAAAACACAGCAGATCCAGCAGCTTAAACTGACAGCATGGAGACTGCAGATGGAGGAAAGCCATCTGGGGTGCGCTCTGCTGGAAGAAAGGGGTTACCCAGTCCCATTCCCCTCCCTGATGCACAGGACATACTCACAGCCTCTGGAGTCCTGTGTACAGCTCCATGTCAACGGCATTCAGTGTCTGCAAGTTCTTCCAGTTCTCTATGTGTCTGCAGAGAAGAAAGAAAGGCTCAGGTGTGGCACAACCAGATGGTTGCTCTGCCTATGCAGGGGACATCACACAGAGGGAGGATATCACGCCCTACCATGCAGCCCCATTCTGTTTTCACAGCATTTTGGAAAAGTCAAATAGCATGGTTTTACCCACAATTTCCAGCATGAAATGTGCAACTGAGCCATTGAACATCCTTGCCCAAGTCATTGCCCCTTACTGCACACATCAGTGAACAAAGACATGATTGAAATGGGTCATACAAAAAGAGTGAAAGCAAATAAAACCTCTCAACAAAAACTTACAGCCTAAATTCAAAAAGTCATGTATTTATCCAGTCTCTAACTGGAGTGGATAAACAGGGCCCTGGTCTTTGCTGGCTGGAAGTGCTGCTGGCAGGAGTGCACCAAGCTCAGTTTGGAAACATTGCCTTTATTACAAATTCCTCAGTCGCCTGGGGCAGTCTGGCAGGTATGTTATAGAGAACAAAAACAGAAATAGATCTGTCACCACAGGATCATTTTCAGTAAATATTAGAACTGGGAGAAGGTGACAGATCAGCAGCCCCAATGAACAGGGTCCTCTGTTGTCAGCAGCACAGGAGTGATGCTGGCAGCAGTGTGGCTGCAGCCGTGGGCCTCTGCTAACAGGCTGCAATGCTGCATGGTGTAAAAGAAGTTCAGTCTTCATCCCCCACGCAGTCCTTGGGCAGTTCTGGCTTTCTCTAATTTAAATTCAGACACCCTTCCACCAGAAAGCACAAACATTTTCAAGACGGTTGTTGTTGAAAAGCAGGTTGAGGTGGTCCTCTCCAAGAGTCAACTGAAAGGGAGAAAAACACCTGGCACACCCCCTTGAACAATATGTGAAAGAAGTTCAACTTTAAAGTCTCTGAACACATGCACCTAAGCTCACAGCTGCCTTTATGCAATAGTTGGCTTTGGACTCTGCCCTGGAGAGGGGAAACATCTCCAAGTGATGCAGGGTTTGGAGTGATGAGAAAACACAGAACTATCCCGTGATTCTATGATTCTAGGCAAGAAGGTTGCAGGACGCCCCCATGGTGGTCCAGCAGGTAAGCAAGCACAAGAGGGATCTTAGATCACTTCTAGAGCAGGTGCAGGGGCCACACATTCCTCCTCCAGCACTTGCTACACCTTGTGCTTGCATAACAACAGATGATTTAGCATGACCAAAGTACATGGGCTTACATGAGCCACATCCCAAACAACATCCAGCTCAAATATGAAAAATACAAAGCCCAGACTAAACCTCAACATATTTCTCTTCTCTCACCACACAAATCTAAGAAAAGCAGAGACCCACAGGAGTCACCTCTGCTTTCCACAAGTTCCATAATTGTCTGCATGCCCAGAGGGGTTAGTGTAAGGACACAGCATAAGCTCCCAACCTCTGCTGCATGACAGCGTAAGCCATGGTTCATCTTCAATGACCTGCTCATTGGCTTGGATCGCCTGTGTCCCAGACAGAATGAGAAACAGGACATTATTACAGCCATTTCATATTCCCTGCCAACATCTAAGGCCCCTGTGAACACTTGCAGAACAAAACACAGTCTGGGAGGAGTCAGTCAGGAGACCCAAAAGCTCAGTGAAACCCTTTCAAGTCAGGGCAGGACTGCCAGTTCAGCTCCTGGGGCATAAGGTTGCAGAACTGAGCAAGGCTACAAACACAGGCTGGAAACATTTCCCATCTGCAACTCATAGCGAAGTGAAGGTCCTCCAAGAGAAAGAAAGGACATGGGAAAAAGGAGGAATGGGATGATGTGGGATTACCACCAGGGCATGCTGAAGTTACAGCATCCAAGCAATGACCTTCAGGGACGGATGGAGCAGTCCCGAGCCAGGAGCGATGGAGCAACCACAGCTGGGAAGGAGGTGGCGGCCAGATTGGCTCTTGTTTTATTGATTGTGTTAGCTAAAAAAAGTCAAGGTTATTTTTGACTTGACACTCAAAGCCATGTGGGCAGCATTCTAGAAGAGACAGAAAAAGATCCAAACTTGTTCCCAGCAACATGCTCAGACATGAATTTCTGATGACTCAGCACTGGGGTATGGTGATGATCTTGGGGGCCTCCCCATGGCCAAGTTCCCCTAGAAGTGACATTACACTAGACTAAATACAACTCCACAACCTGTATTCCAGCCTCCCCGTCAAAGTCCGTGAGCTCCCTGAGCCAGACACACTTTGGTACCTTATTTAACACAAACATACCATACCCACAAAGTGAAATATGAGAAGCACCAGTGGAAATACACACACTCACATATAGGATAATCCCTCCCAGCCCAGCAACTGCATTATGCAGAGTGCAATGCAGGGAAATAACATCTTCAATTAGGTGCACGGGTGACCAAGGGACTTTGAATCCTTTAAGCTACACAAACGTTTTCTTTCTCAGGGATTTCCAGAAATGGCTTTTCCCCTTTTTTCTCTCTGATTTTTCAACTTAGCAGGAGTTGCACCCTTGCTCCTAGAAGTGACAAATCAGCCTTGGTTTACAGGAACCTCACAGATATACCAGGAAAACCATTTTCTTTGGTTCCCTATTGCTTCGGAAAGAATAGTGTAATTTTGCACTGGCTGGGTTCACCTGAACCCACTTTAAAAACAAAACAGAAATGCATCTTATTCTGAAAGCTCAAGGAGTCAAGCTGTGATTGCAAAATTGGCAGTGCTTGCAGAGGAAAGCAAACCAACCAAGCAGAGAAACTCCACCCCTGAAACTTAAGTCCCTCTCATATTCTTCAGTATCTCAAGTAGCTCCCCCTCTTTTCCTTCCAGGTTTTTGCTTGCCCTAGAATTGTTATATCCTCCCAACTGCTGCCTGAGACCTTCCCTCCTCCTCTGCCTTGGTTCCTTAACTCAGCAGGAACACATGGGTTTGGTTCACACCAAATACAGCTATGACAGCTCCCATCCCTGTCCTGGTCTCCTCAATCAGGTGTTGAGGTATGAATTACAGTCAGCAGACTACAGTTTATTTCTCCTTGCAAACATCTCTAAATACATATACCTGTAGCATTCCTCAGTTATTACTAAGGCAAACTGCTCTTCTGCAAGACCAAATAGCTTCAAGAGCAATACCATACTTCACAAATCCTGAAGAGCTCACCATGTGCATGTCCACCTAGACTCATATCCAGCTTCTAATTAAGACCATATGAGATGCATTGCTAACACAGATGAGGTAGCTCACATTTTTTGGGTGGAAGACAGAGGGCAGGGCATATTTGTTTCAATACTCACTTCTTTCTCATACTTCTTGTATGTTTGGAGGGTCCTGCTACTCCAAGTCTCCTTGTTTGCACTGCAGAGCTGAATTATACCGTGCCTTATACAGGCTGATCAAATTTCACCTTGGGAGTACGTAGGGCTTTGCCCTCCCAACTCAGATTGAAATGCTGCACTTCATTTCTTACCCAAATGTACTCCCTAGCATTTTACATCCATTTGCTCTTTTGTCAAAACTGTCTTTGCTTAAGCAACTCTTTTTCCTTCCCAGCACTTCTTCCTCCCTCCTTTACAAGCAGAAGCCAGTCCTATCCAACTATCATTTATAAGCTACACGATGCCAGCTCTTCTAAGGCAGCGCATCTGTACCAGTGAAGTGCGAGGCAAATTGTCTCAAGTGCCCTGAAGTGATACAAACTCAAGTCCCAGAAGTGATGCAGATATATTGCTCAGGCAGAGTCCTGGCAGGGAGGTTGTTTTGCTCCTGATTTCAGACCCAGCACAACTGAAGCTCATGCTTGACGATCTATGCAAGAAGGACTACTATGACAGACATACAGAAAATGGCTCTCTAATTTCTTCATCAGCCTATTTAAGTCCCTTTTTCTTGAGCAAGAGCTATCAAAAACACAGAGCAGTCTACAGAAGGTCTTACTTGCATATAACAGCATGAGCACCCCCCCCAGTTATGCTGGAAACACCATGACTTGTAGCCTGAGATCACACTGGCCTTTATCACAGCCTGGAGGTTTGTTTTTACCCCATTATTAAGCACTGCACAAAGCATTTCTATCCACCAGGTCATCTCCAATGGAGATGATTTCTTAGCTGCCAGCAAAAGCCCCGTTACACCCACATTTACATTCACCCCACTTGGTATTACAGACTGTCTCTTGGTTTTGTCACTGTAGCTATTCCCATTGGCCATTTTCAACCTACTTTGTGTTCCCACAACTCCAGAAGTGAAGCCCATGCATATGTTCCTGCCTTTTGTGCCAGTGTCCTCAACAAAACCATGAGCCAACATCACCTCCAAGGAACTGCAGCAGTTACATCATCTTTCAACACCTCCCACCACCCCTTCCCTACTTCACCTGCAACACCTGAGCTGTACTGTGTCTCCTCCAGAAAAACAAACCTCTTCTGAGGTAATGCAGCATCAAATTAACCTCTTATCACAGAGTCTTCTCTTTGCTGAGAAAAATCAGGTGCCTTGCCAAAGGAAGGCAAGGGGTTAGCCTGACAAAAGCCAATCTTAGGAAGACAACCCTGCATCCACAGCCATACCTTACAACTTGTTGAAAGCCTCATAGACTGCTGCAGCCAGACCAATGGTCAGTCCTGGGATTGCGTGCTGTGTCCCAGTTAATAGCAAACTTGTGAAGCATGAAGCCCTGTTTGCCAGCTCGACAGCTTGCACACATCATGTCATCACTGGTCTCACTCAGATCCCAGGGTACCATGTGAGGTCAGCACAGCAGCGGGCATCTTTGCCTCTGCATCTCACAGACAGAAACCAGTGATCCTGCTGACCATAAGATCACCAAGCCTCACAGTTTAGGTTTCAGCTGGTCTCCAGAAGTGCCAGGACCTTGCCCCACTTGCTGGAAGGGGACTGGTAGCCACCAAACCTGTGGGAACAGTGATTCCATTCATTCCCACAAGGACACCATGCAAGGTTGTGTCTGACAACACAGGCTGGTATCACCTTCTTGAGACTGCACATCAAGCCTGCACAGCTCCACGTGTTTCCAGCCCAGGGCCACTGCAGCAAGAGGGACTAGGATTTAAATACAGCCAGGCTCATTTCATCCCACTTGCATGAGGCAGAGGTGAACAAACAGCCTCATGCCAATTTACTAAGCGATTAGCTTGAGGCTACTTAATGTGTCTGGCCTTCCTTCACCCTCCTCATACAACAGGGATAATATTTATCTAATCTCTCTCAGCTTTTCAAGCACTGTGGTCAACAGCTAAAAAAGGCACCTGATAAGCACCAAGTGTTACACAGCATATGTACGCATGTGCCACCCAAATCTGTATGTATCCCATACCAGAGGGGAGCAGCTTTTCATGAGGATGCCATCAGCTCCAATCAGTTCCCAAGCAGATGACATATCCGTGACATGCCTTGAAAGTGCCACTGCTCATGTTTGGATGCTGGGCAGTGAATAAGTTGCATGCCAGCAAGCAGACAGCACCCCAATACACACAAAATTATATATAAATATATAGGGAAGGCAAGCAGGGCACTTGCCTCCTCTCTCTCATACGGCAACAGGAAAATTGATTTGTTGCCCAGGCATATTAAACCTCGCAATCCAGACAGAAGCATTAGCTTTCAATTACCTAATATGTTTAGCATTATGAACAAACCTCCTGGCACACCAGCTCCAGACCACGCAAATGTGAATTTGATTGCAGTGGGAATAGAAGGAAGACATTTCTAAACCCTTGATCACTGAGACCTGCTTCCTCCAAGCAGAGGTGCTGCAGATGTTGATGGGAAGCCCTGACGGGTGGTAAATCTATGGCCCTGGTGCAGGTCCCACATCCCAGGGCAAAGCATAGACATGGTGGCAATTTCTGGCTCCTTTTATCCATTCCTCACGTCCCCAACAGGGCTGAGGAAGCCGTAAAAGAATCAGGCATCTTTCACAGTACCATAAAGCACTTACCACATACATTTAATAAGCAGAGACACAAAGGACTTGATTCCCTCAATATGAAAGTTATAAAAGTGAATTGGTAACAGAATCCTGAAGTCAAGAGTAGCTGAATAAAGACTTAAAGACAGTATTTTCCCCATCTAAAGCATGGTCTTCCCCTTCCCAAAAAGCATGGAAAGTTCACGCAGCAGTGGATAACTTTGCATCATTAAGGATAATTTGAGGTCAGTGGGAAAAGGAGGGATAGAGAAAGCAAATCGAGCTTTGTAGAAACAATTATGAGCATAACCCCACAGTGTAATCGTGATTCGTCAAGGTAACAATCATAAAACGCATGACTGTGACACAGCTCCCTCTGAGCTGGCAGATCTGCTCCTCCTGCCAAGGTCATGTAGGGGTACGCGGGTGCTGCAGAGGATGCGACAGGGATGCACTCAGTCCCCATCCCATGGGCCCAGCCACATCCACTCCAGCAAGCCAAACCAGACCCTTCCAGAAAGGCTGAGCAAAGGAAACAGTTTCCAGTTCCCAACTGGGGAAAATGTGGGAATGATACAGTTACACACAAGCTACTGCACAGTGGTGTCTCAGCAGTGTTCTGAAGAAATTTTACTGCTAGACACAAGCAACTCACAGGACACAAGGCATTCAGAAGAGAGGACTCTCCCACAGAACACCTTTAGGATGAGTCCAGATGAGCTCCACACTCACTACAACAGCATCTGCTGGTCCCCAGTCTGGCTAGGAGTTACCACCTGGTGCAGAAGAGCTGCTACAGCTGCACTATCTAACAAGATTGTCAGAGAGAAACCCAGCTGTGGAAGATGGCCTGAGAAACAGCTTTAAGCTCTGCTGAATATGTTTGGGGTTTTTTCCAGGTACTGCTCTTAAGCTATCCTGCCTGGCACTCATAAGGATGCATAGGAGCTGGACAAAAGTACACGCTTTTAAAAAACAGACAGCAGTGCCAACGTGACTAGGATCTCATCCTTTACTTTTGTTCCCAGGGAGAGAAGATCCTCTCAAGGCACAGGGTGCACTGTGTCCTGTGTTTGTGTACTCACCAGTTTTCCTTCTATGATCTCCTCAAGCCTCTGCAATCCCCACCAGCTCTGGTGGGGACCTATGCAGCAGAGAGCATCCCTTCCAGGGACAGTGTGTCAATATTAGCAGAGGACAGCAGGCTGCCTGGACCCAGCATGGACAGATTGCCACAGAACACAGCAAGCAGCATGTTCTTGTTATCAAATGCTACATCCAAAGTTTTTCAGTGTAGGGAGTTATGCCCAGTCACACACTTTCAGAAATAAAGGAATAGGTGAGAGTGGGATGGCAGAGATGAAGAAGTGCTGTGGGTGCAGGTGCCACCACAACAAATACCCACCATAATATTCCATCACTATTACTCATCTAGTGCTGTGAGGAAGCAGCCCTCGAGTCCAAAGCAAGAATTGAAGTGTCCAAAATCGTCCCAGTGCTGAAGAAACCTCATTTATCAGAGAAAAGAAACAGTGCAAAAGCTTTAGGAACAAACTCCCAAGGGCTGCAACATCTCAGGGAGAAGGGCTGGGAGGACACTGCCCCTGAACCTCTCTGAATACAGGCTGGGCTCCTGGTTGAGTCCCAGCTCCCTGCCCACAACCCTGGTGCTTCCTGGCTACTGCAGTCTCTCTCCCTAACTCCTTCTTATTTATTGCCTATCATTATCCAACCCCTTCACAGTCCCAGACATCACCCAAAGTGAGAAAGCATGAGATAGGATGAGCAGTTTAGTCCTGCAGACACGGACATGAATACACAAATGCAGCCACCTTGGAGTGAAGCAGTGAGAAGTGAGAGTTCATTCCCCAGCTGCAGCATCAGCCAAACCTCACACCCTTTTTCCACTGAGTGGCAGACTCAATATTTGCCTAAAGGGCATTTCTTTCATTACTTTCAGGCAGAAGAGCCTACAGAGTCAGTCCTCTGTGCCCAGTTAGGTTCTTCCCACCATTAGACAGGGATCTGGGGTACACAGAGCAGAAACTCCTGGCTCAGGACTGCTAACATCAACCTGTGCATGTCTAATCACATACCACATCTCCAAAACAGCCATGCAGCTGGCTAGGATGAGAGGACAGTCCAAGGACAGGGGAAAAAATTCCTCTGGGAGTTTACACCACACACACTTCAGGGTGAGGCAGCATCCTTTATAGTTTTCTGCACCCATGTAAAGCAAAAGAGCTCCACTTTTTAGGCAGCTCTCCAAGCACCTGCCATGCTGAAGGAGAAGATATTTTATCCATAGGATTTCATATGCAGCAAGAGCCAGCAGTATGCAGCATTTTCTGGTCTTTAAAGATCAAACAGCATTTTATAGAGGAAGCAGTACCCTGGTCAAAATCTGCTTCAGTAATCGTATTCTGCCTTATTAAACCCTCCCTGCAACTTCAAACTGGAAGTCAGAGTGCCTCATTCCCATCTCCAAACAGGTCTGGAGCTCTTCTCAAACTAAACTATATAAATACATATATATTAATACAGGCAGACAAAGCTGCCAAGCTCTGCTCCAAATGCAGCTGTTTCTCTCCTGGAGAACACAGTGCCTACACATTGGCAAGACAAGGAGGGGTACTAAAGGTATGGGATCACTAGAGTTCAGCTTGGCAGGAATAACTCCAGGTACAGAGTAGTGCCAAAGAGCATGTGGTGGAACAGAGCCCCTGCAAAAAGGCACAGGGCCTTGGAAATGGTCTAGACAATATTCTGATAGACCACATTAGCTCAGCTAGGACCCAAAAGGGAGCACTGCCAGCCACATGCACACGCTGCATTTCATGCTGTGCCTGAAGACAGGAAAATGGATGGAGGAGGAAAAAGAGAAAATAAAATCTCCCACAAACTGGCTGTTACTGTGATATATGGCACTGCAAATGAGGGGGCAGGAACAGAAATCCAGCAAGAGCAGAGACAAGAGTCAGGGGTGGGCCTGCACAAGTGCCATGATGGGAGGGGGCTCCGGTCCTTAATCCGGACCTGCTGCCACCCACCCACACAAACCCGCAAGCACACTTCGCAAAACCACAGTTACCATGCAAGTCACAGTTCAGGAACTTTTTACAGGCACATCAGCTTCATCTCAAATCCTATTTCCATACAGGTGCACATTTTGGAGCAGATCCTTTCCACTGCTCCCATGCCTGGGTCCTGGAAGCAGCATGAAAAACAGAGCTGGAAGCTACAAAAAATGGGTACTGAAAGGTCTCTCGGCTTCTGCACAGTTACAGCTATCAAGCAGCCAAATCCATTGCTCTCCCACAGTCCCCCATCCTACTTTAACCTCCTCCACTCCCCCACAGGTCCACTGCTGCCACAGTGTGGGTCATCCCATTTCCAGCTTTCCCACACACCCCGAACACAGGGAAAGCCACTGCCCAAGAAAGGGGAGGGGGAAGATCATCTTTCTTGGACTTGGATTCTGCTCCCACGAAGCTTGCTTTTTTTTTTTTAACCCCAAGTGCCTCCCAAGGAGCCTGAACTTTGATCCTCCAGCATTTTGGCTCCTCAGATGTTATGAAGCTTGAACAAGCAGACAGCAATGTTCAGCTGGGCTGGCCACAGGCCAGGCTCCCAACCATTGTGCTCAGGGCAGTCGTGGGCAGAGCAGCTCCAACCTGCAAGGAGACTTGCCAGAGTCCCTGTTACCTCCACAGCATGGCAGATCTCCCTGCCCAGCTTCCAGCTGCTCCCCATAAAGTCAAAGGACAAGGCAAGTTCTCCACGGAGTTTATTTTTGAGCCAACTGCCATGACCTGCCCTAGGCTTGTATCCGTACCTCAAATAAATCACAGCCAGCTCTGCCCACCCTCCTCAGCAGCAATGGAGGGGCTCCTCCTTCACCCAGGAGAAGGGCTCAGTTCCCTTTTTCCCAGGAAAAGCCATGAAAACAATCTCCTCCTTTCTCTCCACCTAGCTTTTCCTACAAGGGGCACACACACTGACTTGGCTCTTATTGCAGAGGCTTAAGAACAGAAACATCACTCAGGAGCAGGGGGATGTACTCATTAAGACTTGGTGACTCAGAGCTCTGGGCTTCCTGGGATAACAGGTATTTTGTGGGAAGTCAGATGGCTCTGAAAAGAAAAAGCTAACCAGCCTGCCTATAAACATGACACAGGCAGGAGGAGGCAGGGAGGGGAAGAAAGAAGAGCAAGGAGGCAATAGACACTTTAAAAGCTCCTCTCCCAGTGCTCTACTTTGTTCATATAAATGTGAAAAAAGCACCTTGCAAAAATGTTACAGAAGACACTCTGACAGCCAGAGATGCTGCTAACCAGGCTGTTTTGTTTGAGCTGATCCTGCTACACAAACAGCAAATCCTGGGCCTGTATCTAGCTCATCTCGTGGCTCAATCTGCCGTTCCTCTAGATAAAGGCATAACTGAATTACAGAGAAGCCTCTGCTTGCCCAGCTCCTTGACGCACAGCCAAGGCTTCTCAGCACACCAAAACCAGTGCCCATGACCAAGACCCAGTCCCTCACTACCCATGGGCACCTCTTTCAAAGCTGGGGGTGTGAAACCCTTTCGCTTGCACTATCCAAACACTCTGCTGCCTGTTAATCAAGTAAGATTTGTTTTACACCAGGAGCAATGCAGGAGGACACAACGTGAGTTACTGCAGCCTGGACAACACACTGTAAATAATTAACCCAACGCCGAAAACCATCACTCTGCACTAGAGCAGGGTCTCCTTGCACCATTTTTGTTCATCACTGTGTCCTGGGGGTTTGCACAGAGGTTTAATGCCACAGTGGTGAGACACAATGATATCCAGTCCCAGACAGACTGTGGCAGCCTACACGTGCCCCTCGCCATAGCCCAAAGCCACATGCCTTCATACAAGACAAGAGCATACACATGATGAGTCTGACACTTTGGTGCTCCTGAAAATGAGCCTCCTATTGCCGAAGGATTTCCAGAAGGCTGGCATTAAACTGACAAGTATAAAATCTCACAGGAGCATTTGAGGAATCCAAAGTTCCTGCTCAGTGGTAACTGAGGAGAGGCAGGGAGCAAGAAAGTCAGGATGCACCTACTGACATTGCCTGCCCTTTCACCACCTACTCTGAAGATGTATTTAACAGAAGACATGGGTTTTTTGGAGCTGTTTAGGGTCATGAAGCAATTTTAAAGCCAGAAAACAGATCATTAGAGAAATGATTCAGGGAGGGAAGTTGATGTATTTTTGTTGTTGTTTTTGCAAAGAATCACTCAAACTTTAAATGTGCTCCTGGGCAGCTGGAGAGCCAGGAGAGTCCCAGCACCAGCCCAACCCTCAGAGCAAAATACAGAGGCCCAGAGGGTTATCAGTGAAGGAAAGCTCATTCTGCACAAAGAATACGGACATTGTCTGCCCCCGGCCACAGGCAGCCCTCCAGGGAGTGGGCTGGCTCAGTCACAGCCTGCAGCAGCTGGGGCCCAAGAACCCACACTGTGTGCCAGGCTGGGGCTTACCAGGGACAGCAGCTGGCAGGGGACAGCCCTCCTGCACCTGGCTCCTCCTCCTGCTGTGGGTATTGCAACAGGATGGAGAAGAGCTGCCTTCATGCTTTCTCCTTTGCAGCTGGAGGGCTCGGAGCAGGGGCCACCAACCTGCACATTGCTATCAAAACACCAATATGACCCACACTGACCTCACTTACAGCCTCCCTACACTTAACCTTGCACGAAGCTCAAAGGGATACCCACCAGGCCCTCAGGCACCTTCAAGCTCACCAGGCAGTCACAGACTTGCCCAAAGCCACCATCAAACCACAGATATCTCCAGCAGCACCGGGTCAAGCTGGTCCCTGATCCTTCCCAACTCCAGTGCCAAGGCTCAGATTCAGCCACTGGCACAGTGTCACCATGCCAAGCTTCCAACTGGCACCAAACTACCAAAGTTTTCTGCCCCAAAATCATTATTTGCAGCCTTTCCAGCTGTTTTTCTGCCTCTCAGTGAGGACAGAAGGCAGAGGAGAAGGAAGCAGGATGAAGACAGAGGACAGGGCAGAGCCCAGAGCCAAAGCAGCACTGGGATGCTTCAAGGCCAGAAGCTGCAGCTCCCTCCCCACAGCTCTGGGCCCTGTAAAAAAAAAAAAAAAAGCAGGGGCAGATGTAAGAAATCCTCAACTTCCACCTGAGCTGACACAGCCCCCAGCACCACTGAAATTACCTCAGTTACAACGAGCATAGTGATGCCACCAGCCTGGGAGATGATTCTGTGCATCAGCAGCTGCGGCATCCTCCATGGCTCCCCTGAGAACACATGCTGCCTACACACAGCCAGCTCTGCATGCTCCTGCCCCTTCCCCAGCCCCAAATCCCTGGTACAGCTATCCCATGAGGGCAGTCCTCCTAAGCAGCACAATACAAGCACCAGCTCCTGTTTGCAGATTTTAGGTAGTGAGACCATCAGGGCTGCCTGGCTACAAGTCCCATGCAAATACATCAAGCCAGGGAACTTCTGGGTGAGAGGCAATACATGATCACTCAAAGCTCCCTCACGGTGACCAACTTCTGCCCGTGATGGTTTTCAGCTGGGTTGTTTTTGGCTTTTCACATCTTTCCCCTATCTCCCCTCTGAAAAATCCTGTAGTTGCTATGGAAATAGTCTCATCAGTATGGGTGGAGCATAGCAGCACTAGCCAAAACTCCCTGTGGATCCCAGTTGACACCAGTGCCTAAAAACTGGCAGCACTGGAGATTACCTCAAGTTGCACAGGGAATACCCTGAGCTTAAAGCAGCACTTGGCACTGATAGATGAGTGAGACTCATCTGGGAGTCAGGGGCAGGGACCTGCAATTCACCCAGGGATACACAGGTAAAAATAATAATTGAGACATTCTCACACTGCCTAAGGGATGAGAAGGTTATAAACAGCAAAAAGCTGTAATTTGCCCCAGTAACACTCTCAGCTCAAGCAGGAAGTGGCCACAGACAAGGGCATGAGAAGCAGAGCTGAGCTTTGTCACTAGTCCTGCCACCAGCTTGATGCACCTCTCCAGGGAGGCTTCTGCTACCTGTTTTGTACTCCCAGCTCTGACATGAAGCTAATAAGCAAGCAGGGTGTGAACAGCAATGATCAAGTGCTGTGAAGAGGGCTGGAGAGCAGAGCAGGAATCTTTCCCAGCTGGCAAAGAGACCAGCATTGTTGGGCAAGTGCTACATGCTCCAATGGACCTGCTTCACCCACTGAGCCACCCCTTCCCAGCTGAGAGCTGAGGCTGCAGAACATTCAGACTTTACACTGTGAGCCAGTTTCTTGCTAAAATCACTGGCATGGTCTTTGCAGACAATGAATTATCCTTTACTGTTAGAGCTTGGAGCAAAGTCCCCAGGCACTGGAAACCAGCTGAGTGGGAAATGCATCTTCTCTGTGGAAGTGGACAGCAGGGTAGCAGCACTCAGTGCACAGGGAGGTGCTACTGCCTTGCTGGCAGATGTACTGCAGCTGCTATCAATCCTGGATTTAGGGTAAGTGCTGGAGACCACCATCTCCATCACCCCACCCAGCTGGTAGAAAGGGAGGATGCAATGCCCCTGCCAACAGCATCTCCTGCCTCTGGCCATGCTGAGTAGCTGTATTCAACCTCCTGGCATCTGTCATCTTGTCACCAGCTGCAGCCCCTGACAAGTGACAGCAGGAGGCTTTCCAAGATGCAGGATGCATCTCAGACACTACCAGGGCTGTCCCCAGCCATTCCCAACTAGAGATCACATCACAAATGGCAGTTCAACCCCAATGCAATCTGGCATCACAGCAATGAATTTCCAAGCTGTGTGGTGGACAGTTACATCTTCAGACCCTTGTCAGCATTCACTGTGGACCACCACAGTGAAATTCCTTTCACAGCATCACTACATGCTTGGCAATGAGCAGGTGACAGATGTTTTCCCAAGCATTTGTCTCCTGGATCAGGGATTTTCCTACACTCAATGCTGATGACAACATGCAGATCTCACCAAGCTTTAGCATTCTCCCCCACCAACCCTACATCAAGCCACTGGGGCTGTCACACAGCACATCCCACTCCCTGCTCCCAGTCCTGCCTGCAACGGGAGAAGCACACAGGCAGCACCAGCACGGCACCATGAGGCACAACTGGGCTGGCACATTACTAGTGCCAGAGTGAATCCGAGCGCAGCACAGAGCATTGCTGGACCCTGCCATTCCTTACAGGTGCACAAGCCTATTTAAAGGCCTAAGTCACAATGTGCATCACCAGACTGCAAGGTGCACATCTGCTTTGGAAGCATCTTGCTAATATCCCAAATGCTTTTCCAAAAGGATGCATTCAGGAGAGAAGGATGGGCTTGAGCTGTTACTGAGTTATCCAGGCTTGGTCAGAGACACTGCAAATAATAGAAGCCTGCACTCTGGCAACTGTTCTTTCTCATCCAAATTCAACAAGTTCAAGGGATAACGCAGAAAGTAGCAGCTGAAATGCCTCCCATCCTCACTGTTCTGTCCCATGCCCAGGTAACACACAGTCTCTCTTGCTCCCTGCTGGCAGAAATCTCACTGCACCAGGCCAAAACATTTTGCTCCGCAGTTTTGAGGAGATGTTATTGAAAGGAGTTGCATGCAAAGCTGTCTGTGAAGCAAAGGGACTCTACAAACGCAGCAGAGAAACCACTTGGAGCAGGGATAGTGAACCCAAGCTCAAGCCAGGGGAGCAACCAGACACTGAAGACTGTGTGGCAATGTCACCTCCATCTCATGACACTATGCCACCACATACCACCATCCCTCATGCAACAACTCCAAAGGCTTGGGTGACAGACTATTCAGTCACAGTTCCCACAGTCCATTTAACCCCTGTGACCCAGAAGCAACCTCATTGATGGAGCAGGGACCATTCCTGCTCCAAAAAAACAGAGACCAAGCGAAAAAAATTGTCTCTCATCACACAGCAAAACTTTCAGCATGTCTTAAGATGCAATTCCTCCAACATCCACCTTTTCACTGTCTTCACCCAAACTAGGAGGTCTCCATCAAAACCTCAGCAACACTGGTGCTTGGTGAGGCCCAGTCAGCCCTGAGGATGCTGCTATCAGGAATATTCTGCTACTGGGGCTGACTCTTGGGGAGGGCACCCAGGTGGCTGCTTGGGAGTACCCCAGCTGCACCCCAGGGCGCTCCACAGCACTCCGAGATGCCCAGCAGAGAGCAACCAGCTGTGCCCCTTGCCTGCATAGCAGCACAGTGCCTCAGATAAAAACTCCCCACAGCCAACACAGTGAATAAGATTACAACAAATATAAACTAATGATACAGCTGTCAAGACAGATTAGACTGCACAGTGTAAAAAATTGCAGGGCTGTTTAGTCACAACAATATAAGATTAATTTATCAATACAGCTTATGTGGCACTGGAGAGATAGCAAATTGAATAAGTGAATCTTTTCTACACCTTGCTCAAGGAGGTAGTCTCCGACCCAAGGGGTGTACAGGTTTGGATATTGGTGAGGATCTGCTGGCTGGCATCAACCCATAGGGCTGGTTTCATACAGTCCAGGAGGATCTGCATGTTCATCCCAGGCTTAGGGAACGGGCACATGTGCCACCCAGCCACACGGCTCTGCACCCATACGCTCTTAAAGGTACCTACCCTTCTGGAGTACCAGGCTGGAGAGGAATATTGCTAAATCAAGACACCCAGAAGCTGCTGCTGCAGGCAGGAACTTCCCAGAGTCCTTTCCACAAGCTCCTCAAAGTCCAGCATCACAGGACTCGAGCCATTCATGTTCCCTCACCTTTAAGCTCTGTCCCAGTTACACCATGTACGTGTGTTGGCACACACAGAGATCAGAGGCAGCATCCACCACACTAAAGCACTCAAAAATATGCACAACCACATCCACCCTTTAGGGGCTAAGCCCTGGCAGAATCAGGCAAGCTTGCAGCCCTGAGAACATCTCTCAAGAGTTCCTAAAAATCAAGAATCCAGACCTCAAGAACTCAGGAAATGCTTCCCTGTCCATCCCACAGTTTCTGCACAAAGACTACAGCAACCCTGGCAGGCCTGTATTCTTTCAGACCGCTCATATGTTGCCATCTGTGGGTTAAAAAATGTGCAAGTAAATAAATAGGTGCAGTGATAATGAGACAAGGTTTCGATCTGTGAAGGTGAGAGCACAGCAGCATCTGCCAATACGAAGGAAGCACCCGTTTCTATAAATATTGAAATCCGGTAATTATCATCATTAGAACTAGTTGTGATTTAGCCGTAGCTCAATCCCAACAAGTAAGAATGGCATTTATTTGCCACAATTAGGACAGCTAAAAATACCTCCCAAACTTTGCCTGGTTCATCCCCATCCCACCACCACCTCCACTGGCTCAGCCCTGGGCAGGGAGAAATGCAAAAGAGGGGATCATTTGAAGGACCACACAGAAGAAACCCTCTGCTCTCCCAGGGAGACCAGGATACCAACACAAGGCCACCCCATCTTCTAGGAGCCCTTCATAGCTCTACTCCATGGCTTTCTCTCTGCTTCATCCCAGCTAATTCCTGCCTCACCATGCTAGCTCACAAACGTAGCTGTTCCCTATGCAAAGCAAGCGACCTTTTCCATACTGAAAGTTTCTTTGTATTTGTATCAAAATGCACAGTTTTGTTTTAAAAGGCAAATGGAAAAGCCTGGCTCAACCAAGACATCCCACTAGTACTGGAGGGCAATAGCCCTGGTAGCACCCAATTGATCCAGAACAGCCATCACCAGCAGACACACATTTCCTCACCTTGTGGGAGCACTGCAGTTATGCCACACATATCCACACATTCAGCATCCCTTCCAGGATCCAAATGAGTGCTGAAGGACTCCTAGAGATCAGATACCTTTATGGTTGAACTTACTGGAAGATGTCATCCTTCCCAGCTTCTACAGGCAACTCCTCATATAAAATCCTGCAAGTGACATCAAGGTGCCCTGTCCTACCTCTGCAAGGTGACCAGGGGGCCACCAACTTTCCAGAGCTTTTAAATATGAAGGGACTTGGCCACCCTCCTTTGAGGACACATCCGCACTCCAGCTGGCACCAGCAGTTTCCCAGTCTTTTCCCTGATAATAAATAAATGCTTGTGAAGCACAGATAAATATTGCAGGAGGCATCACCTCAAGGCAGGTACAACCACCTCTTGGCTTCCCATCCAAGCCCACAACCAAGGGAAAATCCCTATCTACTGACCCAAACATCCCAGGGCCGTCTCATGCTTGCTTCAAGACTCAAGACTTTCCCTGAGGAAACGTGCCCAGCTCCCCCAGTCAGGGATGTTCTTTCTGACAGTCACGGTGAATATTCCCCCCTGCTTATTTGATAATATCTGGAAAGGGCCGTGAAATGGGCAGCTTAGCGAGTCTCCGCTGCGCGGGGGCGAAAGCACTGAGGTGCTCGCTGCCAGATCCCAACAACAGCCCAAATATTCATTCTGGCCCCACCAGCCACCACCTGCTTCTCCCCGAAATGCCTGCAGCCCTGGCACATTCTCAGCACCCAGCATCCCTCCGAGGGTAATCTGACCCCTCTGATGCCTTCCCACCCTCCCCCTTCCTTTGTTTACTTCTGAACTCTCTCCAATTTGTCAATAGTACCATAATAAGATGCCTCAAAATGAGACCATGTTGCTGGATTATTTTTTATTTTATTTTAATTTGGTGGTTTTCTGTTGTTTTGGGGGTTTTTTCAGTAAGAATAGCCAGGTCATAGCTCTGCTCCCACAGCTCCCCCTCTCCCCAAACACAGCCCATCACTATTAGTTTAGGGCCCTAAGCCAGTTCTCAGTCCATTTGGCAGCATCATATCCAAGGCAAACTGAACTAATTTTGAGAGTAAGATTTGGTGAGACACTGTATCAAATGCTTTGCTAAATCCAAATATATTAGGATTTCCACATTCTGCTCAGCCACTAATTTTGCGATTCCATCAAAAAGAAAAAGCAATCAGGTTTGTCTGGCAAGATTTATTCTTTCTAAATCCCTGCTGTTATTGCTCATGCTTTCCTTATCCTCTAGTGCTTCACTTTCTTAATACTGCAGGACTGGAAGCGTTTGCTGGAAATTTATTTCTGCTATTTATATGGATTTTGAAAATCTGCCTCTGCTCTCCTCCGCTGCCCCCTGCCTTCCCACTGCTGTTAGCATCCCTGTGCTCTCAACATGCACATCTTCTCCATCCTCCTGCCAAAGCCAGACCATAGCAGCATCATAAGCCCAGCGTTAACACATAACTCAGACACACGATACAGAAGAAAAACTAATCACAAAAAGAGGGATGTTTGGCGGCAGGAGAAATGCCTAAAGGAAACACCCAGCTGGGTCAGAGCATCCAGGTCCAGAGCAGAGCATCAACAACAGTTAATATTAATGCCTGAATCAGCCATCCCAGAGCATCACCACTTTTTTCCTTCAAGTCTTTTGGCAATCACACTCTGGGCAGTCAGGCAGAGCTGAGCTGCAAGTGACATGGGTCAGTGCCTTTCCAGAGGACACACACGGTCCTTGCTGGGTTAGGGCCAGGACTGCCATAAACTAAACCCTGGACCACTCAGGCCATTGAGATGCTCCTGCAGGCTGGGGGCTTGTAGAGAAAGGTCAGGAAAGGCTGCACTCCTCTGCCCTAGGCCAGTACCCCAGTTCCCCACTCCTACCTTGAGGATTAGGGCACTCAGAAAGCCACATCACAAGGCACTCAGATCTCCTGCAAGCACCTTCCTCCCCAGGGAGCCAAGCAAAACCCTCTAAACCCTGTGTGCCTATAGCAGCTTTTCAGACAGCACCATCCAAAATATTCCCATGGGCAACCGCACCACGGATTTGACTGTGCATCCACTGCTGTGTGCTCCACTGACCTCAGTGGGAGCAGGGCAGAGCTGCTCATGCATTTCAGGATAATGCTCGCTCCTGCTCATTAGGAGGAAGAAGGCAGCTGTGTTGGAGTGTCATCGGTTTCTGCTCACTAACACTCAGAAAGGCATGGTAATTTGTATACCAAACAACACCCTGCCTGGGTGCCAGGTGCATGCCTCAGGACACCCCGTCAAGCCACAGCAAAGCAGTGACACTGTCAGCCTGTGTCAAGAACAAGCCTTTCCCATGAACAGAGTGACACCTCCCCTTGCACACCCAGTCACAGCCAGGTCATGGCACTGAGCTGATGGCCCCATGCTTTGCTCCCTATACCTCCATCAGATCAGCTCTCTGCCAGATACCTCACCTCAGCTCCTACACGCTGTCCCAGCATCATTATAAGGGGACAAAAAACCAACAGCATGGTCACCTCAGTAACTCATGGCTTCTAAACAGGACATCAGCATCCAGCAGACGAGCCGGTGATGGCTCTCCATCACACAAGGGACCTCTGCTGCCTGCAGCTCCTTCAATGCTCACTGAAGAGAGCTTACACAGGGGCATGGTGAAGCTAAGCTATGGCATGACCCCGAGCACTCAAGGGATAAAGGGAGATCTTCTCTTTGCTCTGGCTATTTTTACATCTCAGAAACGTGTCCTGGGGGAACAAGTCCTCTCCAGGAGCCCTCCTGAGGGCTGGGATACCAACACCCTCCAGTTTACAGCCAGCTGGCTGCTGCCCAGCCGAAGATGACAGCCCAGCCCTGCTTCCAGCACAAGGATGACCTTCCCCACAGGCAGCCGGGCAGAACGTCCTCCACCAGCTCCCACCAGCAAGTGAGTCCTGGGGGAGCTGTCGGGAGGGATTAACCCATCTTGGGATGGCAGCCCTCCATCACTGCCCGCTCCCTCCATTTCCCCAGCCTCACCAGGGCTCAAGATTTACAGCACATGCAGAGCAAGAGAGTGGGCAAAGGAAAACTAATGGGGACAAAGGATTTACAAGGAAGGGCTGCATTCAAGGAAGGCAGAGCAAAGCAGAGGGTGATTTACAGGGTCAGCAGCAATTTACACAGCAGGTAGCATAGAGGCCAGGATTTACAGGGGCAGGGGAGAAGTGTGTTTTATGCGTCTTTATTAGGAAGTGAGCATCTCCTCCTGACCGCTGTGACCTGGGGAGGGATACAGGAGCTGTTGGATCTGTAAGGAGCCTCCCCCTTGCTCTGGAGGTCACAGACAGGCCATCATGGGGAACCATCCCTGCCCCAGCGTGGTTGCATGCTGCAGTTGATTTCTGCTTGGCCACGGCAGCCACAGGGTCATTCCAGCCTGCCCCTGTCCCAATGCTGCCCCGAGGCAGTGTTCCAAAACTAAGCTTGGTGGTCAGTGCCTCCAGGGAGGCTACAAACAAACCCTCAGACATCTCCTCCTGGAGCTGGAGGCCCTTCCTTCCTCCTGGCAAGCCCCACAGTCCCTCCCTGCCAGGGTCTGATCCAGCCCATCTGCTGGCAGAGGCAGCATTCTCCCACTGCCAAGACTCTTCACTGCTGCTGGGATAGGGTTGCCAGGCTGGCGACAGGCAGGCAGGGGTCACAGTCTGCTGTCCCTCCATCCCACGGCACGGAAGGTGAGCCAGCCCCAGGGCCACCATCACAGACACAAGTCACGTCACCCAATCTGCAGTCCCATTTTCCAGCCACTTCTGGCAGCCAGCAGGAGTCAGGGACTGAAGTCACCGCCATACCTGCAGCCCTGCGCACACTTGTATGGGCAGGCTGGTCCTTTCCCTCTCCCACAGCACCCTCCCCCAGCTCCCAAACTGCAGCAGAGCTGGGGGGTGTACACATTCCTCAAGCACATGGTGCAGACACGATGGGTCACAGTTTGTTTGGGTCTCCAGCTGTCACAAACCCCCCTGCCCAGGCTCGTCCTAGCAGCATCCCTGTGCTGGGCACAGAGACACATGCCTGCTCACACTGCCAGGGGTCAACCTGAAGAGCTGCACATGAAGGAAGAAAAGCAAAGAAATATATAGCAACAATTGTCCCAGCACGGAAGCTCTACCATATTTTGATGTCTTCCTGTTGGAGCACACTGTGACTGGCCTTTGCCACCCCAGTAGGAGACAATGTTCAGGAGCAAGTCAGGACACCCTGCTGCCTCCAGCTCTTCCCTGCCACTGGTACAAGCTGAAGGCAACCCATCCAGAAGTGAGGTTCGCAGCACATCATGGTCTGGGGACCAAAACTTCAGCCATGCCAGCATGAGGGTGCCCCGAGGCAACACGACAACCCACACCTTGCATGCTCCTACATTTACTCCCCAAATAGGCACCAGATCTGGATTGCAAAACAAAAAGGGGAAAGGTTGGTCCTAGAAGAGCCAAAAAAAAGCAGAAATTCACTCACACATTTAATCTCAGCCTCATTCTTCAGGCGCTCCCCTATTTTGCAACAGATAGAGGAAGCCACATGCTAAACAAGTGCAATCCCTACAGGGGACACCCAGTTTCTTGCAGCACTGGGCTGCTCAGCATCGGTGTGCAATAGAACCAGTACCACTAGCAGAGAGAGGGAATGAGGGGAACAAACAGGTCCAAGCATTGAGCAGAAACACCCATAAAAACACTCAGCAGTGCCCAGCCCTAGTATGGCATAAACAAGATGGAAATGAAGTTGTAAGCAGCCTACACAAGGTAAGAGAACAAGTTTCTCTCTCTCAGCCTGGAGAGATACAGCTTTGCAGCACAGACAAGTTACAAGTCACACCGACCAATATCCCAATGTGTAGGAACCCAGATAACATTCTGTTGCTCATGGGTGAGTACTCAAGACACAGCACAGCCCAGCTGATCCCCCAGCTACTCAGCAGAGACACATGGGCAGCACCCCAAGCAACCTGGTTCTCTTATCCATATAAAACTTCCAGAGAGGCACAATAACAGCACCCAACTCACATCTTTACCAGAACCACAGACAGCAGCAACACCATTGCCCCCCTCCTGCTCCCCCAAAGTTTGACTAAAGCTCAGGAGTATCTTTGCTTTTATAAATCTCTGCCTTTTAATGATGGCTTCAAGGCTCAGAGAAAAAAAGGCCCATTAAACTCACTGAATAAGTTAATGGGGCAGAGAGAATCCATTTCAAAGCCACCCCAGGCTATTTTCCTCTGGAGCTAAAGCCTGAATAAGCAAAAAGGAAAAATTAAAACTGTACAGTGCTTTGCCAATAAATAACCCCCAGTGTAATCCGCTACCAGGCAGGCCTCCATTTGCAGAGATAATGGGATGCAGATCAGCTGCAAACCACCTTCCCTTGCAGGGACCACCACCTTTTGATTGCAATTAGCTGTGCCGAGGCAGGAACCTCCATCTCCTGTCTGTCCCCTTCCACCTGCCTGGACGGAATGACATATCCCACAGTGAAGTGCCAAAAGCCAGCACTTGGCTCAGCAATTTCCCAACATCAACACTTAAAGCACACACCCCTGCTTCTCTGCCTCATTTTTCCCCAGCCCTCCTGCCCCTTCATCCCTGTTTTCTCCCCCTCCTTCACCAGCAGGGCTGTGGGTCCATCCCTCTCCCGTCAACCAGAGCTCACACACAGCTGCTCCTCCCCAAACACTTAAAAAACAAGTGCATGTCCCAGAGAGGGGGGAAAAAAATAAAAATCCCTGCTTGTAAATGTTGATCCCACTAGACACAGTTTGTTTACTATTTAATATTTAAAGATGCTAATTAAGTCTCTGAATAAATAAATCTATGTTACCCGTGCCTTTTGGAAAGCAGGAATCCTTCCCTCGGGGCCAGGGCAGCCCACAGTGCACTGGGTGCTGGGCAGTCTGCCTGGGGCTGGGAACAAGCCTGGGGCAAAGCCTGAGGATCCCGCCACCATCCCTCCTGGAAGGGAAAGCTTATCTGCAACACGAAACAACACTAAGCATGGCTCAGGCTGGGAGCACCAGGGACTTCAGCCATCAAGTCACAGGAGAGAGCACAAGCAGGGCAACACACAGAGAGAATGATTTCCAGGCAGGGTTTGGGCATCAAAAGGTGCCTCTTGGCGCTGAAATGGGATCTCAGCTACAGCCAAGGGCTTGTGCTCCCAAGGACCACAGGGTCAACCCACAAAATGGTGTGGGGATACAGCAATAGACACCAACACACCTCACCACAGCCCACCACCACATAGGCAGCCAGGATTGCTCCAGCGTCCAACTACAGACACCCACAACCTTTCCTGCCCACCCAGAACCAGGGCAGGCAACCCACACAGTTTCCTACCTGAGAGTACCCCCATTCCAGCTCCTCTTCTCAAAACCACCACTGCAGCATCTTGCAAGGAGCAGCAACTGCTGCCTTCCTCACACACAAACCCCAACGCCCACAGCTCAGCTCTCCCACCTGATACCTCTTCAGCCTCATTAGGCTCTGCCTCTCCCAAATCAGATCCAGCTGTATCATGCACCTTACGGTTAACCCCTGGTGTGCCAGCCCTGCAAAGCCCCAACCTGAAATGAGTGGCACAGTACTTCCCAAGGGAGCTTCTCTAACCCTGATCCAGCTCTGTGCTATTCTGCCATCTTCCCCACAGAGCCTGAGGCAGCCTGTGACATGGCTGGCAGTACAGATGTGTCCAGAGCCCATGTGATGCTCAAACTAGAAAACAGTCCCCAGTAACATTCAGCTTTTCTGAACTGGCCCAGACAGCAACCCAGGGGGGAAGGGATGCTCTTGGCAGACTGGGAAGCTGGGAACATGTATCCTTGACCCTGTGTCTGGATCTTTCCAAGCACTGAACTTTGCTTGCTCCACAGGCTGCTCAGCAGTGGCCACAAAGAGATTTGGTGGCTTTCACCTTACTTTTCCTGGGATACATTTTGGCTGGGAGAGCACAGACAAGGCAGGAGACTGACAAAGCAAGGACACACATCACTGCCCCAGGAATACCCAGTCATATCCTGGAGGTAAGAGTTTTGGGGGACAAGAGAAATTTTTCCAGCCACACAAATCACAGAGCTCCCCAAAGGCAATCCCATCTGTGCTGGGATGGACACGAGGGATGCCCAAGCTGGCCTTGTCTGCCTGGGCCAGAAGCAGACAGGAGGAGGGCAGGCAGCCCAAGGGAGCATTTGCACAGCTGGATCACAGACTGGAGAGCCAGGACTCCTTGTTCCCAGCCCAGGTCACTGCACAGCATTTCCATGGAGAGCATGGGATGGGGGATGAGGCCAGAGCTGTTCCAGAAGCAGAAAGAAAGTCAGCAGCTGCAGGCACCCGAGCTCTCCCCCCACATGGCTTCATGTCCCGGCAGGGTCAGGAGTGAGAACCTGGCATCACTGTGGCTCAGCTGAGCACTCATGTTCCTAATTTATCCTGGCAAAACCCTGAGCATGCAGGGTCCTCAGCAGCACTCAGATTACCAGCATCTGTTTGAGCATTTCCACATTAACATTTCTTAGTGGGAACCTCCTGGTGAGAGCTAGTTAAGGGACAGCCTTGCACGACACAGAAGGATGGGGACTTCACCATGCTCACATCTGCTCCTACCCACTTCTCAGTGCCCCGGGGACAGTGCAGGGAGCCAGCAAAGGCACCAGTGCCCTGTCCTCTTCCCAGCACAACTGGGCCCATCATGGAGCTGTAGGAGAGCTGCAGGCAAGGAGGAATAGTACTTGGGCTTCAGCATCTCCCTAAATCATTCTCTGAGATCCCAAGACAACTTAGTTGCCACTGTAACAAGCATCAGTCAAGAATAAGCACCCTGAGTTTCATATCTGTGCTCTCAAACCATCACGGTCCCTTGGGAATCCTTCCTGACCTCTCCTCTCTACCTCTGCAACTTTTGTTTTTTATTAAAAGGCAGCTTTCCTTCTGTTCAGGCAAGCCAAAGCTGGGAGAAGGGGAAGGTGAGGGTGATGCCACATGTTGGAGGGAAGGTAGAGGAAGGGAATGGTCACTACCTACTATACCAAAACACTGGGCATCAGCTGGCTGTACACAGGATTCTGGCTTCTCCTTCAGCTCCTCAACTGCTATAGTGCATGAAAATCAGCTAAAACTACGGCACATATTTCCTGGTGCTACTCTTCCAGGCATGCAGGGAGACCAGGTCTCACACAGAGGGAAACAGGGCAGGAACCCCAGTTGACAGGATCTAGAATTGGGGCGGTACATGAAGGGTGGGGATGCATAGCAAGGTTGGTGGAGTACTGGGCACTGACTCTAGTGCAGCTTTCCAAGGGGAGTCCAGAGAGATTTTAGTCTCCTGTTCTTCAACTCAAATGAAGCACAGGCCCTGAGCAGTATCACAGCTCTAAACCCCTGTCCATAACCCATGGCTACATCCACCCAAATGTCACCCCTGCCATGACATGGGGGGCCCATTTGCTGTTGCATTGTGGGACCACTGGGTGTCTCAGCCCTTCCATCATGCTGGCAGCAACTGACAATAGCCATCAGGGAAATAACCAGTCCACCTTTGGTCCAGCTGCCAGAGAGGATGAGACACAGCAGGAGCTGCACATGGAGGATGCTACAGCATCAAGACCAGCTTCGTACCACCACTCACCCTTGCTCTATCTCACACCAGGCTCTTCTCAGCCTTCCTCCCTTGGGGAAGAACATGTGGCCTCTTTAGCCCTCCGACTTCCATCCAACTTGTGCAGCAGAGGGTTAATCAGAGAAGCAAAAAGCTTTGCACCTCCTCTGGAAGCCTCCAGAGACAGCTCTCAGCCTGTGCTCTACCTCCAGGATTTCTCCACGGACCAGGCACCTCTTGCCCAGAAACATCTTCTCACTGCATCTGCTTTGGTTGGGTCAGTAACTTCCAAAAAGCTGCAAATCCCCTCAATTCACAGACAGGCTGGGGCTGTATCACTTGCAGCACTGGTTTAAGAGCTATAGGTATGTGGGGGTGCACTGGCCACATCCTCCCGCAGCAGCAGCACAAAGAAAGCCATGACCCAGCAACCCACTCAGATCCCAGGGGACCATCTGACTCTGACAGGGACTGGGATGCCGAGTTAGGGAGCAGGTGAGAATCCAAAAGGGGTTCGGCAAAATGGGCATCCCGAGCAAAGGCCTCTCACTGTGACAGCAAGCAAGCGGTGACCTGACCCCCGAGCCCTCGCAGCCCCCGGCGCTCCCGCACTCCGCGCCGCTCCGGTGCAGCTCCGTGCCGGCCGTGCCCGCGCATCCCGCGCATCCCGCACATCCCGCATCCCGGAGCCGGGCTGTCTGGCGCTGCCGCTTGCCCTCTAGCGGCACAGACACCTTTAGATGGGAATAGAGAAGCGGATGAGCCAGGATGCGCCGAGCAGAGAGAGCCGGGGCTGAGCCGGGCTCCGAAGCGCAGGGCGGAGGCTCGGCCGGGCGCTACGCCACATCCACGGGGCTGCTCCTTCGCCAGCGCTCCCGCACGAACAGATTCAGTCCCGAGCATCTCCTCGCTAGGGAATAACGGGAACAGCCTGCTGCAGCCATGGTCCTGGTGCTGTGTGCTTAGCTCTCGCTGGCGTGGAGCATGGGGGGAAAGTGAGCAGGCTGCTGAGTCCTCATCTCCATCTGCGGGGCACAAGGTGCTGTGATACCCAACCACAGCACAGCTGCAGCCTCGAGCAAAAATCTTGCCCCACAGCACCTCCTTGATGACAGTTTTGCTGTGCACCCCTTGGTGCAGGGGAAGAGCGAGAGAATTTGGGGGAGACCACAGCCCACAGGCTGCTGTCAAATACACCTTCTTAGAAGGTACCTACACAACCTGTTGAAACCCCCACTGCAGAAAACACAAAACTAATGCTATTGCACAGGGCCTGATAAATAACACGCTGAGTTACAAGCCCTATTAATATTTACTTGTGGAAGCCTGGAAGGCTTAGGGATTGGTTCACCCCCAACTTGACTGCGGTCCTCCCTAAGTGGGATGTACCAAATACAGCCATAAACTCATGAGCAGCACCAAGCAGGGGCACTCCATTGATCAGGACAAGTCGGTGTGCCAGGGTAGCACTGAGAAGCATCACTGAGCACAATCTACCTGCAGGGCTCTCCAAGGGTGACCCCATGGGACATCTCACAGACTGTTTGAGGGGTCCACTGCAAGAGCCCAGCATTACTGGATGCATGGATGGTCACTTTGGGAGACCTCAAGCAGCCTCATGCCAAAGCACAGGAAGGCATCATTTTCACAGGGGTGAATTGATTGGGTAGAGCAGACCCAGAGAGCTTTTCCTAATGCATCTCTACAAAAGCCACTAGCCAGAGACAATACATCTCCAAGCCTTTGAGGGCAGCATGCAGGTCCTTCCTCAGTCTTTTCTTCTTCCTCCCATTAAACATCTGTCCTAGTACTGAAGCANCAAGGAGACAAGCCAACAGGCAGAGCTGACTTAGATCTCCCCAAACACTACAGGACATGAGGGCTAGGGAGATGCCACTTGCATCCTGAACCATCTGGGTCACCAGCTGCTCCTGTCTGGGTAGCAGTTCAGGGCCTGTGTTTGGTTCAGAAAAAGTCTGATAAGTCCTGGCAGCCACCAAAATTGTCTCCTTCCTCAAGAAATACCTGACATCACCTGTGCCAGGAAAGTGCCTCTCTCCAGGACTGGTCAGCAGAGAGAAAGACCGTAAGAGCAGGGCAAGGAGCCAACACCCAGCTCATGGGAAAGGGGGAGGATACAGAAGTTACAGTGCTCCTGACTTAAGCCACCTCTAGAGCACCAAGATTATATATATCAGCCCACCTTTTTGTCCCAAACATCTCTGCACTCTTTTATTCTCACAACTTTGTGCTGCCAGCCACGTCCTCCATCCTAACATCCTTCAGGACAGCTGCTCTGCATGAACAAGAGCCCAGGAATCCAACCTGTATTGAATTAGAGACCTTTTGAATGGTGTCTGCAGCAGACAAATCTTCTGGGACCAGGAGATAGGAGGCTTTGGGAATGCAGAGCCCTTCATCTCTAGAGAGGAGTAGTACACAAGGGACACTGGACACACTGGCTGAATCACAAAGAGGTGAAAAGTTTGTGCTCATTGTCTGACACAGAGCAGTCACTAACTTGAGCAACACAAGAGGCCTTTTCTCAGCCGTTTAGGTCATGAAAGCAAGTTCTGCTCCCTCCAGCCCTTCCAGGAAGATGCCTGGCCTTTCTTTCTCCCCTCCATCCCAGATGCAGGCACACAGGAGCAATCACCAGTGCCTCAGCTCTCCCTGCACCAGCACTGAAGGGGTGCTGCTGCTCTGAGCACCCCCTCGCTCTCCCCCACTCCACATGCTCCCAGCTCCCGCGCAGCGAGTGGGGGCTGTGCTGCCGCTCACCCCCCACAGCACCCAGCTCTGACGTGGCTCTCCCACCCCCGGCCAGGCCCACGGCATCGAGCGGATGCTGCCGTGGGCTGGTGGGACAGCCCAATAGGAAAGAATGAGGATGCTCTTCTTGTTCACAGAAGGGGGCAAGATGCTTCCTCTTGGCCCTGCAAGATCCCAAAAATCCTGCACCCCACAGTTCTCCACAATAAGCCACCTCCTTTCTTGGGTTGCTCTGAATTCATCTCACCTTGCCGAAAGCAGCTACAAACTGCACAGATATACACCCTGAAAATCCGCCCATTGAGGCTATTTTACCATAAGAATCCCCATTCTCCCCTGGTGAGGCTGGGTAAGCAGTAACATTTTATATACCAGGGACATCTCGATACCTTGAGGAAGCCCAGGGGTGACAAACGCAGGCCACCATCGCCTGCCTAGCAGCATCTCTGCAGTGCCATAGCAACAGCTGAGAAGTAGGGAGGCCCAGATGGCAAACTCCTCCGTCTGTCCTTCCCCACGCACGGTGCCGGCGCACGCAGGAGCTGCCCACGCTGCCAGAAGGGTAACTCCCCGGCCCGGCCCAGCCCTGGCACGTGGCACCCACCGTCACCCCAGCATGCGGCGGCACAGGCGAGCCCGGCTTCCCCATGTGCCAGCCAGCCCCTCACAGTGCCATGGTTGGGGAACCCGAGTGACAAACATCCCAGCTGCTCAGTACACAGTGGAGGAAGGGGTTCTGTGCTGCAGGATCCCCAGGATCAAAGTTCTCCCTGTGCATCTGGACTTTTTTTGGGAGGTCTTGCACTGCATGGAGCCCCACATTGCAGGGGTGAGGATGGATTGGGGGAAGCTTGAGCATTTTCATAAGTCACAGCTGGCTGGGGACACAGCAAAAGCCACCCAGCTGCACCAGAAAAAGCAATGGCATAGACATACCCCTGCCCCATGCTGTCCTCTCCCAAAATCAGGAGGGGGAAATGCAGAGCACACTTCTAAACTGGAGCCATCTCAGCCAGGTCCAAGTTGGCCTCCAAGCTAGACAGGACCACTGGCAGCTCTCACAGGGATCTGTGTGCAGTTACATCTCCAATGATACAATCCAAAATTGGGTAAGCTTCTGGATATGCTGGGAAAGGGCAGAGGGAAATCAGCCAACCCAACCTCCCACTCTATCTCACGGCAGGAACCACCTGCCCTTTCCACTGCCTGGATTTGAACAAAAGTTGGGTGTCACCATATCCTCCAGCCCGTCCAGGGCACATGCTCCACTTTTACCAAAATGAGGATAAGTGGGAAGCCAGAACCACCAGCAATTGAAGAAAAGGCCATTCATTTGAGGGGTTCAATGGGAGGCTTGATGGTGGGGTACCACACTGTAGGTACCCACAGGGCTGGTCTGCTCTGCCAGCCTCCTTGGGCAGCACTCCTGGCTGAGTGTCTCCTGTGCCTCTTCTTCCATCCTTGCCTCAGGGGTCTCATGGGCTGATGAGAAGTGATATAACCCTGATGGCTTAGCCCTCAGTGCTGGGTTGGGATGGGCTGGCATGAAGAGGTCTTGATCTGGCTCAAGTGGGTAAGCCTTTCAAGATGGCTCGTACTGTTTTCTTTATCCAGCTCTCTGAATGGGCACTGGCAGTCTTTCATCAGCAACACCCAAACCCTGATTTCAAAGCTGATCTGTCTTTTGGACATGCATAAGGCTCTGCTTGGTCCCAGGGTTGTTTTACCACCCCACACTCCATCTGCTTTTTCACCAGCAACAGGATGGAGCAGCAACCACCACCTTCCCCAGGGTCTATGGGGCATCACATCCCCCAGCCACAGGGACAGGGCTGAGCCTCCCCTACTCACCCCCATCCGAGTGAGAGAAGGTGCTTTTGCTCACTGGCTACCCACAAACGAAGTAAGCTGCCAAACGAGGCCAAGCCCCCAGTGAGCCTGGCAAGCAAGGGGAAACACTGTTCAGTGCCCAGCTGAATCAGACTTGCATGCAGGGAGTGATTCAGCGATGACCAGACTGGGCTTGGAGGCACCCTCACACCAGCACCCATGATGTCAGGGCTGTCAAAGAAAGGCCTGACATCAGCCTGGAAGGGTGCAGGACCTGATGCCTCCCAGACAAGAGCATGAATGTGGATCAATCCAGGATCCCAACAGTGATTCCTTTGCTGGGAAGCATCCCCAGCACACAAACTATCCCTTTGCTCTCATAAAACATCCCCTACAAACCACTGCTGCCTTCCCAGTAAGCACAGACCCTTGGGAAAAGTTTTCACTCAGGCTCAGTCTCAGCCCCCCCATGGCATTTTGGGGTTCACCCCAGTCCTGTGCCTCAGCCCTCCCAAAGTCTGAGGAGGGAAATGTGGGGCCAGAAGCAATGCGGGGAATGAGTGAATGTGCTTTGCTCAGTGTGGAGCAGAGATGCATACAAATTCCAGCAAAACTGGCACCTTCTTCTTTCCCAACTTAAGAGAAGCTTCTGTCCAAAAAAATACCCAAGATCTGTTTCTGAATTCGTCCATTTTGGGGGGGGTTTTGCCCCTCTCCTTTTTACAGATTGCTTATCAGCATTTTTTGATTTCAAAGCAGTAAAGACATTTTCTGGGCACAAAAGACTCATGTAATACTATCTCTCACAGCAGTTCAGATGTGTCTGTACATCTGACAATGCACACTTACTCACACTGGTGGCTTCCAAATCCTTCCAAGCCTCTCTTGCTCCTCCCCAGCCCCCAAAGGGTTAAAACTAAACCACAACAAACAGCGAGCACAGGGAAAAAACACGAGTTTCTCTGACTTCCCCAGCATCACTCTCATCCCTCCAACATGAGAGAAAACACTCCAGCACCACGATGCAGGATAAATATGGGGCAATTGGAAGGGGAGCATTGCATTAGTTTCCCCACTTACTCTCCCCGTTCCTGCTGGGTTTGCAGAGGTTTGTTGGCAAGGGAAAGCCAGGGATGGGTGTTTAGGGTCAGTGGTACCTGCTGAAAACCTGCCTGGGCATCACATGAACCTGTAAGCAAGCAGGGAAAGCAGCTCCCGTCATCATTACCCAGCAAAGGTGATAAGCAGAGCGGTGAAAGAGGCACTGCAATTACTCCATGGCTCTGCTGCAATTGCACTGTGACCAAATAAAACAGCCTCAGGAAGAGACCCAAAGCCCTCTCCCTCCATGCAACCATGCCATCGAGGTGAAAAAAAAATAAATAAATTACCCTCCATTACTCATTTCAAACCTTGCTGCATTTAACTGCCAGAATAAAGGATTCCACCTCTTCTCTGCTCAACTCCCACTGGCAACTTGCTCTGGGGGCTACATTTCCCTAAATGCTCACATTTCAATTAGCATTAGAATAATGAAATGGCTCAGAGTTCATCTCACCCAAAAATGTACTGGAAAATAAAGAGCAGAGATTGGAAGCGATGAGGAATTTTTTTTTTTTTTTTTTCACACACACAGAGCATGATGGATTCAGGAGAAGGAAATATATTCCTTTCTTGACTCCACGGTGATGAGATTAACATGGGCTTTGCTAACTGCCTCTCCAAACAAGGATAATGCAACTTCAAGTTGATTTTCCAGATAAACAAGCATGCAAACAAACGCAAAGTGCTCAACTAAAAATATCTCCCTGCTCCGATGCTTCTCACCACCACCACCACCCCGAGCCGAAAAACGCACAAATCCTATCGCAGCGCCACGACAAGTTGCAAAATTATAACAATGCGAGTTAAATAAGCTACTTAAGGGACATCTCACTGTCCTATTTTTTTTTTTCCTCCCCTTAAAAAGGCGAAACTGCAGATCCCCAGATATACTCGGGGAAGGGAGCGTTTTCTGATGTGGGGATGCAAAAAATAATGACTATCTAACCAGACCCAAAGTCTTGAGAATAAAAAGCAGCTCAGAACTTGCTTTTCTTGCCCAATTTGGGTACATATTTGGCGATGTGTGGCTGTAGCGTCCCCCCTCCCGTTGCAGAAGCAAACAGTTAAAGGAAGCAGCAGCTTTAGCATCTTTGCCTGCTGCTCTCTCTCCTGCTAAGGAATCAGATCTCATTTACTTTATTCCTCTTAAGCCGTAGACAAACTGTTGCTGGGCTTTTTATGGTTTTTTTTTGGGGGGGATGGAGTAAGGGAAAAGCCGGATCTGCGTCCTCTGCCCGGGGAGTCGGACTGAGCCCAGGCAGCGCAGCGATGCCGGGGGCACCTGAGCCCCGCACGGGCGACCCAGAGCCCGCACCCTGCCGCGGGAGAGGGAGCCCGGGGGGACCCCCACTTACATGGAAGTGATGTTCCTTGAGATGTCCGTGATATTGATGCTCGTGTTGCCATTGCTGCTGCCTGAATCCTGCCCTTCCAAGAGAGGGAAGAGGTTCCCATCATCCGGCTTCTTGCAATTGATGTCTGTCTTGCTGCAAAGACAATTAGCAGGGCAAGCCAGCACCGAAAGCAGATAGTCTCCCCAAATGCTCCAGAGCAAAAATACCCTCCAGAAAGTGCACTTGGTAGGGCAAAGAGAGACATCCATCTCCGATTGCTGCTTCNGGGAGAGAAGCAGCCGGGGAAATAAATAAATAACAAAAACGGTGCGAAAGTCACCAAGTCCCACCTACTGGGCAGAATTAAAATTGACACACCTGCAAAAAAAACAGACAGAGGGAGAGGAGGGGGCGATCTCCCCTTCCCATCGCTTCCCTCCCCCGGCCTGGCCAGCCCTGCTGCGGCGGGCACAAAAAGCAGAGGAGGAGGAGGAGGAAGGCTTCCAAAGAGAACCGGGCTCCGCAATAAAAAGGATTCCCCACCCCCCCCTCCCTCTCCGCTAAAATCAATGTAGGAGGAAGGGGAGAGAGGGGAAAAACCCACCCCAGCACTGCTGGAGCCCAGCTCAGCCACGGCAGCAGAAGAAAAGTTGAAGCTGGGGTTAAATTTGTGGTGGGAGAGAGCAGAGGGGCTCTGGCTCGGCTCCTGCTTTCTCAAGCTCTTTTGGAGGACGATGCTGCCTTTCACTTGATTATTGGGTGGGTTCGCCCCCCCAGCCCGGACATTCGCCCCCCCAGCGCCGTGGAGAGGAAAGAGAGATTAAACTGAACTGGAAGAGAATAAAAACCAGTGTGGATTACAGCAATTTAAATTTATTTTTTTTTTTCCTTTTTTTTTCCGCTCTTTAGAGGATCCTAGCAAGAGACAGATCACACGGCTGNAAAAAACAACAACAACAAAACCTCAAGCGATCAGATGCAAAAATCCTCCAGCAGATGAAATCATGCTGGCAGCTGGCTGGGAGAGGCTGTAATTCCCGCTAGGGCA
>VXBX01004288.1:58886-96525 GCA_013400415.1 Scytalopus superciliaris | reverse complement strand
GCCCCCCCAGCGCCGTGGAGAGGAAAGAGAGATTAAACTGAACTGGAAGAGAATAAAAACCAGTGTGGATTACAGCAATTTAAATTTTTTTTTTTTTTCCTTTTTTTTTCCGCTCTTTAGAGGATCCTAGCAAGAGACAGATCACACGGCTGGGTGGGAAAAAAGCGACTGGAGAGCACCCAGGAAGGACTTTCTAGAAACGACGCACCCCCCCACACCCTAAAAAATGCATCGGGGACCCAGCCGGCTGCCGGGAAGCCCAGGCAGGAACACCACGGGTCGGGGCTCCAGTCCTCTCTCCCCTGGCTTCCCCCTTCCCTCCTGCAGCAGATTCTGCAATCATCCTGAAAGAGGAAGACTGAAGTGTTGAAAAGGCTGAGCTCAGAGCGCCGAAATGGCATCAGGAGAGCAGTGAGTGCGAGCTGAACAGCAGAGCGAATTAAGATGCATGGTGCATTTTTGGCAAGCACAAACCCAAGCAGATCAGAGCTCTGCTTAATTTGCTCTGCTTTTCCACAGCGCTTTTCTGCATGCCATTTTTTTTTTTTTTCCTCTCCCCAATAGTTTCATGTCTCTGCTCCTCTGCACAGAGACACAGCGATAAAGGGATGGTGCTGCAGGCAGGAGCACGGGTGAAGACAGGAATTACAGGTGTAGGACTCCAAATATTTCAAGGGTCTACTTCTGCCAGGCACAGGGCTTTGCACAGGAAGGAGAGACAGCACGAACTGAGCCAACAGCCCCAGGCTCTGCTAGGCACCCCGAATTATCCTAGCTCACAAGAGGCAACTGGACTCAGGGGGGAAGGGGAGTGGGGAGGGCAGGTAAGGGGGAGAAAAAAGCAGGGAGGATTTGTAACTGGGATTCAGGCACCCATGCCCCTGAGGCTGGCCACAGTCATGCACACCAGGAGCCCATCTCAGTGGGACAGCAGGGATCATACTTGGGCAAGTCCTCACCTGTTGGTGTCCAGCCACACCAAAAGTCCTGGGAATGGCAGTGATGTGCAAAAGGCTGCACATTCTGGAGTATTAGTCCTGCTCCCACGGAGTCTTCTGAGATGCTGGACAGCTTCCCCAGAGTTCCTCTTGCCAGGGCTTCCCAGGAAAAGCAGGGGCATTCAGCTAGACAGTAAATACCAGGGTGGGATATCTGGTTTCTCCCTGAGTCCCACCTGCTTCCAAATTACTGAAGTGAAACACTTGGAGCAAAAGAGGTCTCTGAAGTGCCTGGCACAGCAAGGAAGAGGAGCACGGGGGAATTGGTAGGTCCCCACTCCCACGAGAAGCAGCTCCCATCCTCAGGCACCAGAGAGGAAAACAGCCAGGTGTATTTTCTGTTCCCTGCCTCAGTTTCCCCACCCATGTGAGGGAGATTCCTGTGGCTCAGCACTGTGACCAGACTGGACAAGTCAATACTGCAGGGTACCATGTCATATGCCCCTGCCCATGGGGAACGCTGGGCACCCCACAATGCCCATTCAGCATGCGAGCTCATTCCTCATCAGTACAGGGGACAGGGATGTCACACTAACTGCAAAACTGATAACTAGGATGAGACCAGGGCTTCCTTTATACTGGAGCTGGTGCAAGGTCACAGACTCATCATGGTGCTTGACATCTATCACACAGTGAAACCAGTGTGAGACCATCAGCTTACCCTGGCATGTTACTGCAGGGCCAGTCACAGGGTGACACGTTCATGAAGCACACACCCACCTTGGGGACCAGCTGCAGTCCCACAGCACAGCAAGGCTCTCCTCCAGACAGATAAACTCCAGGACCACATGGAAGCCACTGTCACCTGTGTCAGGGTGGCACTGCTTGGCAGGGGCTGCATGAATGAACACCCTGTCCCTCTGTTCCCCAGGGCAAGAGGTCACCCCCTGGCCTGGAGCAGAGTACAACTGTTAATGAAGCACAAATCCAGAGAGGCTTTCCGATTGTCTGCAATCTGAGGTAGTTACCAGTTTTGCACTCTGCTTGGAAGGACAGGGTTTAACCCACAGAAAGTTGAGGAGGTCTCAGGTCACTGTGCTGGGCATACAGGGCACAGGAGCCCACCTGACTCCACTACATGCCCACCCCACTCTGCCACCTGGTGCCAGGCAGACCCCACTTCAGCAGCTGATGAGAAGGTTTTGTGCCAAGCCACGGCTTTCTCTGCCACTTACAGATAAAGCTGCTCTCACAGAGGAAACTGTGGCCGGGCACAGCGAGGGAATGGGAGGAGCAGGAGCATCCAGCTGGGTGCCTGAAGGGCAGGCAGAAGATAGGCAGGAGAAGAAAGAAACCGTGGGGCTGTTCATCCTCCCTGGTGCAGGTTGCCAGGGGGATTGGAGGGTTCACTGTGGGAAGCAAATGCAATGACAACAAAGTCGCTGCCACAGAGAGCAGATGGGCCACCAGCCTTCACCCAGCACCATGGCTGGGTGGCCCCTGGTCCTGCTTCCCCTGCTCAAATCCAGTACCCATCACCTCTCTATGGACAGATGGAAGATGATGAACAGCAACTGCACCGCTACAATTTGCACACCCAGACCCAAAAGAGGACAGGAGTAGTTGGGAGCTGCCCATATTGGGAATGCACCATCCCTGCCTCCATCCCTGGCTCCATCCCTCACTCCTGTCCCCATGGAAGAGGGAGGCAGGAGCAGGGCTTGAGTGATGGGGCTGTCAGAGTACAGAGATGGTATCTCGAGCAGAGGCCTTGCCGTTATTGCTGTGAGGGATGCTGGCAAATTGCTCTTTCAGGAAGCATCTCCATGAAGGATGAAATCAGGGTTTCCTGTGAGAACTCTACCCCATGGAGATTCAGGGGTTGGGTTCCCTCTGGCCTTTGAGAGCCTCCAGAAATTCCACGGGATGCACTCAGACGAAACAGCCGTTCCTCTGCAGAGACTTCCTCATCTCCTCCACCCCAGCTGCATGGAGACAGGAGTTGCTACCAAAACACACATCCCTGACAAAGGAGCAGGGCTGGGAAGTGCCAGAGATATTCCTGGCCACAGAGGGGAAGGCAGCTGTTTTGTTTGGGGATCTACTCTTCCCACCTACAAGTGCCTTTAGCATCTCATTCTCAGACTGGCCATCCCTTGGGGACAATCTTTCCCCTTGCCACCCTTCTTCCCAGGTAATGATTCCCCAGCGTACTGTTTGCCTCCTGGGGCCAGCAAACACCACAGCCCCTCAGGGCATGACCAGAAAGAGATCCATGGTCCAATATCTGCTCAGTCATCACAAGCTCTGACATCCAGTCCTGCCTCTGATCTCCGTATTGATCTGCAGGCCCACGCCGAGGCATGCACCGCCCCACTCCCTATTACCAGAACAGCACTCCGGCTCACTGAAAATGATGAGCTGACATTTTTCTAGCCCCCCTCTTGTCCAGAAGGATCTGCAGATCTGCCAGCAGCAGGACCACTTTGTGCACCTCTGACATGCAGCCAGCCCTGGGCGGGCAGAGCTGCTCCAGCAGCACACAGCGATGCCGGGCAGCAGCGCAGGGTGTGAGCTCTGACAGGAGAGGCAGGGAAAAGGGTTTCATCCTCTGCCTTGGGAATTGGCTGCAGGCTCATGCACCTGTTTGCAGAGAGACCCCAAGAGTTACATATTAGAGAGGGTCCAGCTTTTGGGGTAAATTCCCAGGAGCTGCTGCCAGCTTTCAGGAAGGGGGGAGTCAGGGCTGGTCTGGGGCACAGCATCCACCATCACTGAGTTGGGCTGCAGGAGGAAAATATCAGTCCCTGCCGAGCCAAGAGGCATTTGCCTCTCACTTGAGCTGTGCAGGCACACAAGCATCAGAAAGTGTTGCTCCCTGAAGCAGAGCTCCTTGTTCCCACCACCCTTGGAAGTGCTTGGAAGCATCTTTTGATCTGATGTCTGTATCAATTCGCAAGTGCTTGGCAGGAGTAGCCCCTGTGCCGCAGGGAAGGTTGCATTCTGCACATGGATCATCATGGCCCTGGGAACCTGCAGGGGAAGGAGCAGGAAGGGGAGCAGGGAGAGACATGCGGGACAATCACATTGGGGCAGCAAGAGCTGTGTAATGAAGGGTGAAGGTCTCAGCTGGGGGAGCTCACTGTGGAGAAGCCTGTGGTAGGAGACTCCAGCCTTAGGTTGACCTTGCCCATGCTGTGGGCATGTGGGGACAAGGACAGGGTGAAGCCATGGTGGCCAATGCCCTCTGCATAAACTCTACAAGACTGATAACAAAGTGTAGGGAAAAGCATCTAACTGGAAACAGTTTGCTCAAATTATCAGGAACAAAAAATTCAAGAGAAAGCATATTCAAGTGAAGTCTAAAGAAACAGCCCTGTCATGAAGATAACAAATATTGCTGTGCTTGCATTCATTGCTGGGACCTGAACCAGTCTCCCACCTAGACAGTTCCTGAATTAATGTGTCTAGCCAGGGAAAAAGTCTGGTCATGGCTGCAATGTCCACGAGATGGTCCAGGGAGGATGTCTGCAATGGTAAAAAAGAGAAAAAAGACCAAAACGGAGGTCTTGGAAAGCCCAAGGAATAGGAAGGGTAATAATGTGGAGCAGATTATAGCCGCTGTCAAGGAATCAAGGCAGTGCTTTGATCTGGCAGCAATGCTCTGCAGAGCCGGTCCATCTCCACCTGCAGGAGAGAGGAGCAGTTCTGAGACTTGGGTGGGGAAGCTCTAACAGGGCCCATGCTGCAAAGCCTGAGGACAGCTGCTGGGAGAGGAGATGGGGAGAGACCTGCAAAAGGAGTCCCATGAGGCACTGGAGATGGCCATGCTGCAGGCAGATAACAGGAATTACAGTCCCAGCATTGTTCCTCTGATGTCCTGCCATCTGCACATCTCTTGGGGCATTTTACATGCTTAGAGCCACTCACTTGTGGGCACAAGTCAGGAAATTTCTGATGTGAGTGGTCAGGACAAGCAAAGTCACAGTCCTTGCCAGGACAAAGGAGTGGAAGCCTGCATCACGTTCCCCCACGATTTTCCCCTAATTCAGTCTCTGAATGGGCAAGTGGAAGGTGTGGGACTGCAGGAGGTTCACAGAGAGTGCCTGAAATATCCCACACTGCAGGACTTTGGGTGTAAGAAAAATTGCACTAGACTTTAACAATAATCAAAATGAACGAACAAATAAACAAACAAAACAAAACCAAAAAAAAGCCTACAAACTTTTTCAGGCTTTTTTCAAGTATGCTTTTAAGAAGAAAAGGAAGAGCTACATCCATTCCCTCACTCTATCTGAGTATCCCTATCCTCCAGCCAGGCAGCTGCACCCATGGGAACATCCCTCTCGCACCACTGTGTGGTTCACAGAAACTTAAGCTGATACTGAGATGCTGGGGAGAAAACTGTGCAAAAGGAATAGTGTCCGTGGCACACACCTCATCAGAGAAGTAACAACACTCATCCTAGGCCTCTACCAACCCTCCAGGTTGAATCACATTCACTGAAGAATTGATTCCTCCTTGCCCTAGGCTACAGATGCTTGAAATGGTTTATGGTCCATGAGAGGATTCAGGAAACCCTGAATTACTTAAAATGTCTCCTCATCCCATGATGGGTGCAAGTGAGACAGTTGGTCCCACTCCCAACCCACCACACAGGGATAAAAGACCATGTCAGACCCAAAGGAACCATGACCCACAAATCCTGGCTTAGCCAGAAGCCCTGGGCTGAGCAAACAAGATGCCAAAATGCTCTGTCCGAGCTACCTCACCACACTATAGAGAAAAGCAAGCAAATGCAGGATTCTTCCCCTCAGCAGCTGATGGCATCTGTCTTTTCCTACTTTGGTGCCTCTCCAGCATCACCTGAAAGCTCCTGGAGCAGAGGGTGACAGGCTGGCAGCAGCCCCAGTAGCAGGACCATGCCTCTGAGTCCCCCTCTCCAGGCACTGACACACTTGTTTCTCAACATGGGTTTTTGCAGTCATTAACAATCCCGCTAATGCAGCATCTAATCTCTCCCTTCCTGGGGATGACAGCAGCTGGGGCTCAGTGGCATAATTGTGTTTTGATCCCCTGTGCCAGACTTCCTAGGCATACACTGGGAGTTGATACCACCTTACAGGAGGGGACCTTGCTGTGGGAAACAGTTCCCATGAGCTCTGCTCACCTGGAGAGAAAGGAGGGGCTTGGAGAGGGCCTCTAGTTTTGGCTCTGCAGGAAATCCCTTCATTGTTCCCACAGGGCTGAGCTAATGGGGTTAATCTGGGAGACCCTGGGGCACACAAGTGTGTTGGTGGGTCACAGAGGAATGTTGTCCTCAAGGTGGGGCATATGGTCCTCAGGTCACCCCTCTAACACTGCCCTCCACCCCCATGAGCTGCAAGGGGAACTGAGGGCAGAAGCCTGGTGTGTGAGCTGTGGCAAATGTCCTGCCAAAGTGTCTGCAATAAACAAATCAATAATTAAGGAAGGATGTACATTAGCCTTTGAACACACTCCAGGTAAAGCTTATTTTAGCCTTTCAAGGCAAATTTGTGGGGTGAACAAAGGGGGAGAGCAGGGGGGCCCTGTAATGAAACTGCAGGCGGATGAATTAGGAAGGAAAATGAAGAATCAGGAAGAGGAGGGTGAGATTTATTAGGCAGGCAACTTACAGGATTAGGGACATGTGTGGGAAGTGGCCAGGTGGGGTAGCCATTGGGGACCAAGGAGAAGGGGGCTGCAGGCATTTGCAGAGGCTGGAGGGGATGGGCAAGAGCATGACTGTAGATTGGGATGTGCCGTGAGAGACCACCATGGAGGAGCTGTGCAGAGAGAGCACACCACCAACATCCCAGTCCCATACCTCTTCCCATGCCTGGTGGATGAAATCCCAGCACAAGGCCTTCTACTCCTCCCTGGTGTTCAGAACCTGCCCCAGATCCTGATGGGTTGGCTACTGGCCACTGGCTAGGGGCTGGGTGCTGGGTTGAAGAAGTGTTCATCTCAACCCCAGCCCTTACACAAAGACTCAGGGTCACCAAGGCAAGATTGTGCATCATGGCTCCATTCAACTGTGGCTGTTTATGACCCACAGATCTGCTCCATCAAGTGAACAAAGGGTCTAGACATCTGTACATAGAACAGCAGGGAGGTTTTCTTCTCCTTGAACAGGGAACAGTTTTGCTTCCTTACTCTTGCCAGACTCCTTCTCCAGCCACATCCCTTGCAAAAGATCACTGTCTTCCCAAAAAAAAGCTTTACCAATCTCATTTGTCCAAAGCTCAACATTCCAAATCACTGAAATCATCTCTCATGTGATTTTGGTTGGTCACAGGCATCAGTAGCTCAAGGTCCAAGATCACCATGCTCATCCAGGACACAGTGCAGGGTAGGAAAGCAGAGGAGGACACCAGGAAGCCCTGAAGATGTCTGGGCACCTGTACCATACTGTTCTCTACACTGGCACCTCTATCATCCCTGCTCTGATACTTCTAATACCAGTGGGGACAAGCCAAGGCCCAGGATCTCACAGTGCAGAGAAATCTTTATTCTACTGAAAGGGGTAAGTGTCCACACATTTTAGCCCATTGGTGAGCAATTCTCAGCACTAAGCAATTCCCTCATCACCCCACCCATCTGAAGAGGCCCTCCCTATCCTCACAGAGAAAGATCTGTCTGACATGATTTATGCCTACTGCATATCTGAGCTGGCTAGCCACAAGCTTCTGCATTTGGGATAGTGCTGGAAGCCACACAGGAGCATCAGCTAATGTGAAACACAACCCACTTTCTCAGTGGGTTGGGGTCCCTAGAGTCCATCTTCCCATTCCCCCCTCATCTCGTTCAGCACCCACTCACCTGCCAGGCAAGGCTGTGGTTTGTTTCCCTCAAATGTATCAACAGTGGATGGAGCAGCAGCACTAACCAGAGCCTTGACATCCCTGCTCCTCCCGGGATGCTGCGGAGGCTCTGGGAAAGGCCTACTGAGGCATGGAGACAGACCTTTTTCACACAGAGCTGAGTTGGTCCCAAATCTCAAAAACTGGACAGTTTTTTCCCCAGCAAAGAGTTTACACAATGAAGTGTTATCAGTGAAACACTTGTGATGCAGTCCAGCTGAGTAAAATAAATAGAAGTGACTAATGACTGATTAAATATTAAAGGCTTACTTTATTTTCCCAAATACACAGGACCGTGCACACAGCTGATATCTGGAAATGGCCCCTACAGCCAAAATGACCAAGGTGAGCTAAAATGACATCAGGTTCTTCCTGGTGCTGTAATGAGTAGTATCTGGATAGAGACCTCAGCTTCCTACCACAACAGAGGTCAGTCCAGCAGCCTTCTCTGTCAGCTGCTCATGTGCAGATTATCCAAATGGAATTTCTACAACCAAACAGATAAGCTGAGCCTCCAGACCAGGCTGTGCTAGTGTGACCTCTCTGAGTGTTCAGACATTGCTGTGCTATGCAGGCAGATTCAGTAGTGGCTGTTTCATGCTTCAGGACTCCCCTCGCTCCCTCACCTCCCTGAGTGATATGCCAGAGCATCTAATGAGGTTAAGATAAGTATTTCCACCTACTGCCTATTAACACCGATGAGAGGAGAGTTCCTTCTCTCACCAGTCCTGCCAGATCCACCACTCCAAACCCACAGGGAGAGCACGTAAAACAAACCACCATGTACCAACCAGAGCAGCAGGAACACAGTGGATTGTATAGTGCAATTTCTGAGCCCCACAGCTCAGAGATGGGAGCCCCAGGCTGAGAAGCCAGCACCTCTCCATGCAGGGGAAACACATGAAGACCATGTGGTCACCTCACAGGTAGTTTCCATTGGGAAGAAAAGATATATATTTTGTTATGGAATATTTGCCTCTGTACCATCTGGTTCTTTGCTCCATCCTCAAAATCCCACAGAGAGGTCCAGTCTGATCCTAAACACAACTTCCTTCAGAGTTACTGCAACTGAGTGAAAACATTTTTGTCATGCTAATTTTACTTTTTTTGCAAAGGAGGAGTCCAAGAGGTGCTGCAGCATCCCATGTGCCCATCTCTGGAGGACTCCAAGTAAACTACCATCTTGCACCCATCTCTTCCCGTGCCACCTCCAGCTGGCCACAGCCACTGTGCAAGCAGGGAGAGGGATGTTGCTCAGTTAAAATCCTGGTTATTAGGAACTCAAAGGGAAAGGAATGAATGAGTGCCAAATGGTGAAGGATAAAATCAATATGGGGAGAGCTGTTATTTAAGCTTCTGAGCTCGGGGGTATTACAAACGTTGGAGAGCAATGAAATAAAAATGATACATAAAGTGACAACATCATCATGTCTGTATAACTGACGCCCTTAGCAGCTGTTTGGTCTGAACAACAGAAGTAAATCCAAATCTGTGCCTGCTGCCCAGGGCTGTATGGCATTCCTAAGGGGGCACTTTTTGATCAGAGAGAGAGGAAATTACAGGGTATTTTTGCCAACCAGATAATTTTTAACCTGCTTTGGTCACCATGCCCTGGAAGGCCAGAGGATCACATAGTCAGCAACCCTCTCCATGGACTGCACACTGAAACTTCTAAAAGGGATCATCAAGTCTTTGCTACAGGTGGAGGACACCCCATGGGACGTCCCAGCAGCTTCAGGAGTACAGGGTGGCAATGGGGCTCCCTGGGCTTAGGAGCCAGCCTGCTGCCATGGCCAGGACCTGCCCTTGCAGGACACATTCCCTTGGCCAACCATGAGTCAAACTGCACTGCCCAGGCAATGCTGGGGAGAAATTCTGCAAACCAGGAGTGAAAACACTAGGCTGGCATGTAAGGTGTTCCTCCCAGGCTTCCTGATACCCTCTTATCACCCTTTAAAGTTTCTCCACACCAACAGAAAGCAACATTTTTATTTCTCTCTATTGGTGGAAAATGGAGGTAAGATTTTTCAGCTTTCTCTACCTCTCCAGCATGTCTCCTCCTATTGACCACACCCTGAAAGTTTGTCAGCCCTCCCAACTCTGTCTTCAAGCTACTCCTCACTGTCAGCCCCCCAGCACATCCTCCTCCCAGGGCCTGCGTGTGTACCAGCGCTGCCACTGGCAGCAGTCAGTGTCCCCAGTGTTGCAGTACCCTGGGTCCCAGATGAGTTGCTTGATGACAGAGATGGGGAGAGAGCCATGAAACACAGTGCTGGGGGCTTTGAGAAGCAGAGGGACACCTTGGAGGATGCAGAGCTGAAAGAGTGCATCGGGGAAGGATGCTGCAGTGCCGGGATTTGCACTGCCACCTTAGGGAAAGCCAAAGAAATGCTTAACCTGAGAGCGGGAAGCGATGGCACTCTCGCCTTGGCTTGAAGACCAGCTCCTGCAAGGCCAAGGCAGGGTTTAACCTCCCGGCAGCGTGGGGATGGTGGGGGAGGAGCAGCGTGTTAACCCTGCTTAGAGCTGCGCTTCTGTAGCTGCTGCTGCATTAACCCGGCTCTGGGAAAGCACCAGCCACGCTCCAGCGCGGGCAGGCAGAGGCTTTTAGCACAGCCCAGCCATTACTGCACCACACATTATGGGTTTGCTGGATGCAGAGGAGCAGCCTCCGGCTCCCAGAGCACCATTTATGCTCCCGGAGGTGCTCGGGGATGCACTAACGGGATGTTCTGGCATAGAGCGAGATGGTACCAGAGCCAAAGAAGGCACCAGAGCCATATCTGCCAGCACTAGCACAGTGGGGATGATCCCAGTAGCAGGTTGGGGCTGGGGTAGCCAAGCTGGATGGGGACAGGGAGGGGACAAAAGCTTTTATCCTTGCTTGCCTTGGCATGCAGCTCTTAGGCCTGTGGAGACCTGGTATGGCCTCCAGCCCTTCTCTGCCCAAATTGCCTTGAGGCAAAGTTCCCTGGGCTTGTTCCTAAGCTTTTCCCACCTTCTCCCACCCCTGCAGCCCATCCTGCAGTCCCCCATGAGTTCACAGCTGCTCTGATCCACCCCACAGGGCTATGGTTTTCTCCTATACTTCTGCCTGAAACCAGCTCCCAAACAGTAGAAGAAATCGGGAAGGAAAAGGGAACTTTTTGGGCTTTAAGCTTTGTGAAGGAGAACTGAGATCAACACTGCTTTGAGAGAGGAGAAGGGACAGCAGGGACAAAGTGGTGGGGACAGGGACACAGGGTGGAGAATACTGACATTACATGAAATGGGATGGGATAAAATGGGATAAAGTGAGATGTATGGGTTCAGGTGCTGAAGGGCAGGGCAGAGAGCTGCACTCTAGAGATACAGCATCTGGGAAGTGTCAGGGCTCCAGGAGTGGCTTGGCAGGGCAAGGAGCTGCTGACAGCTACATCCGGAAAGTAAACTTTGGCCAGTGGAATAAAAAGAGTCTAGAAAAACCTGAGAACATTTCCTGCTCTTTGCTGTCCCTGGTGCTTACAGGCTTTCTTGCTTTGGGGGAGTGATGGAAGGTCCAAGAGGCATCCACAGACACTGCCTAACCCCCAGCCTCTCCAGAATTCCTGGATTTTGATTATTTTCACCTCCTCCCAAGTTCTCACACACATCTCTCCTAGTGATGCTCAGCTCCTGCACCTGACCCAGTCAAAGATGCAGCACAGAGCATCTCACTGGTGGGTGGTTACACTGCGCTTCGCCTACTGGAAGTGTTGGAAGTAGGGAAGGAGAAGAAAGGAAAAAGAAATAGAAGCAAAAAAAACCAGCCTCCAGGCTCTGCCTCAGTTTTTGTGAAACTGCAACTAAGTAGCAAAAAAAAAAAAAAAAGGAGGAAACCAGGGCTTTTCCCATTCTGTTCTACGCAGGCTCAATTCTCAAAGTGGGGTGAGCATGAGAGATTGGGAAGGCAAGAAGAAGAAAGGTGCATCTCACCTTACAGACCTCCAAAAACCTTAACCCACAAGCACTGGGAGCAGAGAGAAACTTGCCCAATGGAAGCCTCCCTGTAAGCAGCAGGTTAAGGCAGGTTTCCTTGGATACAGGGAGAACTCCAGCTGTTTAGCAAATGGCCAAGAGAAAACTCCAGCCTTGCTTTACAAAACAGGCAGGGATTGATGTCACCCTCTTCTGGCTGCCAGGGAGCTGCGAAGAGGATGCTCCAGGGCTGCTGGCATAGCTGGGTGCTGATTGCAGCTGGAGGGGACAAAAGTGTAGGGAGGGTGCTGATGCCTGCTGGGCTGGGATGTAGGAAACATGGGGTTAGACTCTTGTCCTGCATTGATTTTCACACTGGTCCTTTGCAAAGTGCCCATCTCTAGTGAGTGGATGAGGAAGGTCCAGCTTTAGTTCAGTGGGTAATCCATCTGTGCTGATGAGCAAGGTCTTTTATGGATAATACAGTGCCAAGGAGGGTACACCTGAAGATCCTGAGGGATGCTCCCATATCTCCACTTGCATCTCCAGCTGTGTCCCCTGAGCAGACATGCAGCATCTTGCAGCCTGTTGAGCTGCCTGGCCAGGAGCTGTGATGGGCAGCTGTGGGCAAAGGATACTCACTATCAGTGTCCCTGACCAGGGAGGTAGAAGGGATTTTCCAAGCAATTAAGCAAATAACAGGGCCTGGGAGAAGCTTTGTGAAGAGACAAGACCTCACTGGAAACATAGACTGCAAACAGCTCCCACGGGAAGCACAAGATGGAAGAAAGGAACTCCTACATAAGATAAGGGCGCTGATCTTTCTTTCAAACTCATCCTATAAGCCTGGTCTCCAAGTTCAGATGATGTCAAGAGACACAAATCCAATGGGGAGTTGTTGAGACAGTAGTGGCGATCCTGGGAAAGGTCCTTCATGTCTCTCTGTGTCTGTGGCAGCACAGCAGATCACAGGGGGCTGGCTGGAAAAGGGAAAATGAAATTCCAGGAATGTCCTGTTTATCTGATATGGCACTTTCTTTCTGTTTTAAGCTGATTATTCTTTAGAGAGAGCAAAGGCAAGGGCAATTTTTCATGGGAGATGAGAATGCCACTAGGACAACCACCCTGGAAATCAGTGAAGTGAAATTTGGCTGGCCTTCAAAACAAAGCCAATGTGGTTGCTTTAATTGGAGGGAGAGGATGTACTACTTGCATATCCCTTCTAGATGCTCAATTAACACAGTCCAGCAATTCCTGGTATGGTGACAGAGAGCCCTGGTTGGGTTCCCCCAGCCATTTTTCAATTCTGCTGCATCTTTCCCTTCGCTTCATCAAGTCATCGTTAGGCAAACGCTCCAAAACGACACCAGCAGCAACACCAGGGAAAGCAAAGCTTCTGCATCAATGCACATGACTTGACAATGCAAATAGCTTGGGATACACAGTGCATGAGTATATATTATTAAGCAGCAATAAATGAACAAATTTCCCGTACTCGCCTGGTGGGTAGGGAGGGAGGATTCAGGAAAGGGACAGGGAACTGACAGCCTGAATCGCTCCCTTCTCAGCTTGTCTCTATTGAGTGGCTCGTTTGCTCTGGGTATTTGAAATCGATTCAATTAACATTCTTTATGCATCCACGTATAATAAAATAGAGACAATTAAGCCTAATAAAACTCAGGTAGTTGTGTCCTACCCTCCTTATGCTTTCTTGTTCCTCTTATAGCCTCCCACGAGAGGCCAGGGCATGCCTGATGGGTTCAAATGGGGCAGGGTCAGCCAACACAATCCTGCTGTATATATCCCCACATGTCCAAAACCCTAGAGAAGAGAAGGGACACACAACAAGTTCCTATTCCTGCACTGGCCCAGAATGCAGCCCAGGTGCAGAGGTATGCTGGGACAGATGGGTTGGGATAGCTGGAGAAAGTATTAAATAGGAGTCTCCCCAGTTACAGATGGTCCCAAACTGATGTAGCCAGATGGAAAGTAAACACCTGGATGTTTTGAGAAGTAACCTGGGAGCTCACCAGGCCTCTGAGGACTGGATGGCACAGAGAAATCCCACAGTCTCCTGAAGACTGACCCTGATGTGAGCTGGCAATAAGATGCTCCCAGTATTGTCACCAAAGAGGTGAAAGAGGCAAGTGCAGTCAACAGGCAAGCCACAGAGAGACTCCATAAAAGTCTGAATCATTCCACAGATTCAAGGCCAAGCTACTAGCAGCTGCCGGGGTGGAATGAAGGAATAGACTCTTGGGCAATCTCCTCTCAGGATCCAGACACCAAGTTGGAGCATCTCTCACCAACAAGGTCTCTTATGCACACAACCCAGGGACTAAGGCCACATCATGTTGAAAGCAGGGCTTAGGACCTGAGAAGTTATATGGAGGGCATTGCATTTCTCCCCCAGAACTGGATGAAGAGTGTGTGGTTATGAACATGGCCATCAATGAACCACAAAGCCTTTTAGCATCCATTATTTGCAACTGCTGCTGAGCAAACAAATGTGACCACATCAGTCACTAGGCCCATCCCCAGATGAAAGCCGTTCACATCAGCCGATGCCTCCCCCCAGGAAAGAATAGCTGACCCTGAGGGAGCATGGTACAAGCCCATCCTCCTTTCCCTTCTGTAGGCTTGTCAGGAAAAAACAAAATGGGGTATCTCACCTCTCCTTCCCTCTACCATGCTCCCTTCAAGGTGGTCACCACGGTCCTTAAATGATTAGTGGAAGATTACATCTTTCTCCCCTCAGTAAGTCCCACTTAGAGGCAGGTTTGGAGGACACACGCACATTCCCACCAGATTCCTGTCTGCAGCCAGCAGCATGGAACAACTGAGGACCTCAGTGTGGGCACTGACACTTGGAGGTCAGATACATGTGATGGCCTTCTTTCAGCCCCACATCACCTGGCCTGACTTGAGGAGGTTCAAGGCTGGGTTTCAGCCCAACAGGGGTCGGAAAGGAGACTCTCTTGGGCAGCCAGGGGATTTGGGCAGCCAGGGGATTTGGCTGGCAGCCTAAGGGTTGGTTTAACTTAGCAGATGCTGGGCTCCCTTGGCAGAGCAAAAGTGAAAAGCCCTGTAGAAGCCTCTTCCCAACCGCAGACCTGCCCTGGCTTCGGAGAGAGGGATCATGCTTTGCCAACACACTGGAACCCCTGCACCCCTCCACCTGCTTGCCTGTTTATCCTCAGGCTGCCAGCTTAACAGGATGGTTTGTTTATTTATTTTATTGGTCTTTCTTTCTTTTCTCCCCCTTATATCCCCCTCTTTTTTCCCTTTTGTCTTTTTTTTTTTTTTTTATGAGTTGCACCGCACTTCTTGGTAAAGCACTTTAATCCATTTTAATGCCCCAGTTCTGCTCCTCAGTGACAGCCTGGTGGTTAGTCTAATGCGCCCCGCTCACCTCGGGGTTACTAATGAGGTCATGGCGAAGGCAATCTCCAAACTGAATAATTCACTAATCAGATGCTGCAGACTCCAGTGGTAAAATTTATTTCTGACACCTAAACAGAAAATGGCTTTGTGGACACACACACATGGGCACGTGCCTGCACACACAGTGCTTCTCTTTTTCTTTCTTCAAAGCTATTTTTGGTGACCTGGTGCTGTGCCGTACATTTAATGATGGGTCTCACCACAAGGAAGACTTTCTCATCCTGAGCTCAAAGCAAGGAGGAACTAGTGAGATGGGCAGGTGCACTGGACACCTCCATGGGATGTCTGACCAAGTGTGATGAGACTAAGATTTGGGGACAGAGGCACTCCTGTGCCATGTGCAGACTATCTGCTGCCAGTTTTCTCCTGGCCTTAGCCTGACAGAACTGTCTGTCCAACCTCCTGGAGGGATTCACTGTTGATTCGGGAATAGAGCTAAGGAGTCTTGGGACTAAGGACTAGTTTTAGTCTTTTTTATCTTTATAGCTGGAAAATAGAAAAAACATGCATTGAATTGAAGCATCCAGCCCATGGAGGGTTTGTTGCTGGCATTGCTAATCCCTATTCCCGCTAGGACCAGTGTCCCAGATCTCTTTTCACCTCTGCCACTTTATATTATCCAAATAACACTGCCTGAGTCCCTCTTGTCCCTTTTTTGTATTGAAAGCAATGTCCATCACTTCTATGAGCCACCCTCGATCATCTCCATGAGAGGAAATAGTAATAATCCAATTAATTAGAATTGCTAATAATAAAAGTCATAGAGAGTCATTAATAATAATTAACATTCCATATTCCTGGAGGAGGCAGCAGTACAAAAAATTTTGCTTCTCTTTTTCTGCTAAGCCAGAAAAGAGGTGGTCGGTGTTGTTACATGCCTTCTGGATCCTCAGCCTGGGGTGGATGTTGACAAAACCTTTTCCTTGGAGCTGAACCAACAGTGCCTTGGCAGACAGCCAAAGCTGGGAAACCCTGGGAGACTTGCATCGGTACCACCCAAATCTGTCCACTGCCACAGAGGGGCTGTGTCTCCATGGGAATTGCTGGTCTTCCTCCTGATGGTCCTTTGCAAGGGAGGGAAGGAAGGTCTGGAGCTGTTTGGCTGGCAAACAGCTCTGTGGATGGGAAATGCAAGGGCTGGAGGTGGCTCAGCCATCCTCAGGAGGATCTCACCAGACATGGAAGGGTTGTGACACCTCTTCCAGATGGATTTGGGCTGTGCTGGGGCAAAGAGAGGACACAGAGCTCTTTCAGAGAAGACCAGCTCCCTGTCAAAAGCATAAGCATAAGTTACTCTGAAAAGGGGCGGTGCAGACACAAGGATGAAGCTGGACACATAGACGGGCCCATCCAGAAGTCTGGATGAAGGAGGAGTAACTGCTGGACCTGGCTGCAACATTGCTGAAAGCTTTGTCCCAGCCAAAATGCTTCTCGGAAACAAACTGGTTTCCACAGCCAGGAAAGCTGAGAGGACACAAGGAAGAGGGACTGCAGATGGAGCATCAGGGATATGGGATGCTGAAGTGTCCAGGAGGGAAAATAATTTAAGCAGAGAGAGGATTTGAAGCTCTGCTTCCCAGCCCTGAGCCATGCCCTGCACACCATCCTATCCCTCATCTCTTAGTGCCTGAAGGCTTGGTCTTCCTCAGGAAAGAAACAAACAACAAAATCTGAGAGTGGTGATGAAATCAGCTCTCTCGTTCTGTGGCCAGCTCTGGTAATTACTCAGGTAAGTGCTCGGCTGTGACTGGCCAGTACAATTGAGCTGTATGGTTTGGCACTTCACTGCTGTCCTGGAGATCCAGAGGAAGATGTTAACCACAAAGCCCATGAACATCAGCTGCAGAGGAGAGGTGGGCACCCCAGTTCTGCAGCCTGGTATTGAAATTCCATGTGCAAACCTTTTGAATAGCCCATCTCCAGTGTGAGATGCTGCCTTGCTAGACTACGCAGTGGTGAGTGCCATGCTGGCAGCACGGGGCATTCATGGGTCTAGAGGGAAGTGTGGGTCCCCTTTCAATCTGCAAACTTAAGAGAATAGAGAGCACATCCTGACAGAACCAGAGAAGCTGCAGCCGGTGGGGATCCTGCCTCAGATACTCAGCCCTGGCTGGGGAAGAGCTGCTGGGTGGTCACAGAGCTCCCACCCCTCTGCCTTGCAGGAAGGGTTGAGCAGGAGTGAATGAGCTCATCCTCGCCAGAAGTCACCCTTTGATGTCCGGCCATTCCCCTGGGGTGCAGATCACATATGGCCCAAACACGGAGCAAAGCCTAAGATGCAACATGAGCTGGGAGGGAAATTCCCTCGCTGCTTCCTTTTGGTAATGCTCTCGTGCTGACCTCTTTTTGCAGTGGTGTTTCAGCAATGTCTCATTTTATGGCTGGAGATGAGGAAGCAGTAAATCCAGGTTCCAGGCGAGTGGCAAACACAGCATGGAGCCAAAGTGGCCTGGTGATGAAATGTCTCAGCACAAGCAGTGACCTGACAAGGTGCCATCTTTCCACAGCAAAGCAGAGTAAGCCCAGGTCTGGCTCTGGGCTGAAGGGAGGCATGTGGGGGACAATGGCAAGAGCAAAATGACACAAGTACCACAAGCACAACAAGATGGTGAAAGGGAAACCTCATGCCCTGGAGAATCCAGAAGAAACAACCCTCACCAACTGGAGCAGAGTACCAGGGGCCAAGAGAGCCTCCTCTGAGTGCCAGGCATTGCCAGGCTCCCCACCCAACTGCTGAGCAAGATTATGTGATAAATGATTGCATTAGTCCGGACAGCTTCTCATTTTCCTCCAATCTGGCCTGTCTGCCCTCTTAGCACAGGGCTCCTGATAGCATTTCTCCCTTCACTGACTTCATTTTTCCTGTTAGGTTGTCAAGCTGTCACAGGAAGAAAGGGGAAGCATGGACAAGGCTGTTACTGTCTGTGCTCTGAGACTATCCTGTGCCTCTGCTGTCCCTGCCCTCCATGGCCCATCCTGGGCAGGTGCCTTCTGACCCTCCACTCATCTTCCTTGGAAACCCCCCTTGGCATTGCAGGTCTCCCCACTCCACATCAGGAGATAGTGTCCCCCTCTGTCCCTGACCATGCCAAGGATGCAGCATGGTTTTGTAGAAATTAAGGTTAGAAGGGGTTTTGCAGGCACGCTCTGGCTGAAGACATTGTGCACTGATAACAGTTTGGGGGGTAAAGACTCAAGGCTGCTGTGTTGGGGTGCACAGATGAAGCTTAAGAGCCCTTCCAAATGAAGCAGATGCTCCTGTCCTGGTTGATTGTTGATGGAGGGAACCAAACTGACTGTGGGAACCAAGCCAAGCTTGTTCTGGTACAGCTCTCTTCTTTTCTGTACAGCCTTCCTGACGTTTCTGCTGTGAAGACAAAATAGGGAGGCTGGGGGAAAATTAGTTTTCATCAAGTTCTGCTGTGTAATGTTCAGCTCGGTGTCCAGGCAGACATCCCGCATGGCACCGAGCAGCCCCATGAGGGGAGACAGCAGCTCCAACAAGGCTGTAGCTCCAGGGTCCTCTGATCCAGGCCATGGACATGGCTGGGGTGAAACAGCCCCATCACCTCTCATATCTCTAGTTCCTTCTAAGGCTTAAGGGGATGCTGAAGGAGGAGCCTGACACTTGACTTGACTTGGGGAAAAGACACAAGGCCAGAGCAGAGCACTTGGGTCTCTCCTGGGTCCTCTTTCAGGATAAAAAGCTAATTGTCCAGACAATATTTTATCTACCCTGATGCCACACATGGAGGATTTTGGAAAAGCCAAGTTTTGACCTTGGTTTCCAAAGAGAACATTGTGCCTCTATGGCAACATTGTCAGTCAATACATGCTAAACACCAGTGTCTTCAGGTGCAAGTATCCCCTAGGTGGAGGTCACAACAGCATGTGGAACAGAACTTTTCCCTCCTAACCCCAGCTTTGTAAGAGATGCTCATCAGTTCCCCTGTGCTCTGCATCACCATTTCTCCTTTTGCCAAAATGCCACAATAATCCTATTTGAACCTTCTGCATATGCTCAACAGAGGAGACATGCTCCGAAATCCTTGGGTGGAAGACATCCCATAGCTGCAGTCCTCTCACCTGAGCAAGAATAGCACAGGGAGCAATGGTGCTGGCACTTGCAGCATTTCTAGCATGTTTCTCTTCTTCAAAGTACTTTGCAAATACAATATAACTCTCCTAACCCCCTGTGAGGGAGCTAGGGAAGCCTAATTATTCTGGCTAACAAGCAGCTCTCATTTTCATTTAGCAGAGCAAGGTGGGACTTCCACGTCTGGTTCTCCCCCAGCTCCCCTAGACAGCATTCCTTCATGTTGATACGAGGGTTAACAGCCATTTGTAATCATATTAGAGAGGCAGTTTAATTCCAAGGAGGCTTGTTCCCCGGACTCACTCCTCTCCACTGCATCGCAATGAGCAGATCAAACAGCCCCAGTTCCGATTTGGAGATCGATGCAGGACAAGCGGAGCACATCCACAGGCTGTGAGTGTGGTGGAGATCATGGCCAGCATCCTGCTCCACCAGGGGAAATCTTTGCAAATGTCATTCAGGAAGGACTGAATTAAAGTCTTGGGTACCAGGGAGCAAGGGATGTCTGCAGGCAGGGTTGCACAGCCAAGTGATGGGGCAGGTGGGTGACCTGGGGTGTTACCACTTTTGCTTCTGCCCCTTGGAAAGTGCTGAACTCAGTAAACACGAGGGATTTTGGCTTTTAAACCCCAAGGAGAAAGCCATCTATCCCACATAGGCTAGTATTGGCTGCTGGGAAGGGCTGATGCAGGGTAACAATTCCATGTGCCCATATTTCAGGATTATTTCGGGTTTAGGAAAGATGTTGGGATGTAGAAATCAGTAAAAAATGCTGATTTTCTCTTCAAATACCTTCCCTGAGCCCCCTCATAAGACAGCCTGTTTAGCTGTTTACCTGCTAGATGGGTCTTTTTATTGAATTTGTCAATATTTGCATTTGTGCCCTTTGAAGTGGATGAAGCTTGAATAAAGTGGCAGAAATCAGGTAGATCTGCAAAATTTCCACACAGCTCATCTCTCCAGATTCGACAGATGAAATATAATTCAGGAGGAGAAAAATCTTAGTTGGAGCGAGGGGTCAGCTCAGAAGGAAGATACAGAGACATGGAAGATGTCTGGGAGATAAATTGCTAGACCGGGCTTCCCGAGGAGCCAGTGCTTCAGCAAGGCTCTGCCAGGAAATGCAGAGGTGGTTGTGGGGTGCCCTGCTCCTGCTGAAAAGGGGTGGGACCCCCAAGATGGAGCTTATTAACCCTGATGCAATTACAAGAAAGTGCAACTGCAAAGCCCTCCAGCTCCTCCAAATCAAATTTCTGCCCCTTAGCTGTCACCATCACCTTACCTCGGCCACACTGTTCCCCTTTTGGGGGCTGCTTTTGGGATTTGGCTGGGTTTGGTGGCTGAAGAAAGCACCAGGCTGGTGGCTGTGGAGGTTGAGACCCCACAAAGGGGTCCCCAGTTGCCTGCTAAGTGTCCTCACTCCAGCATGCTGCTGGGAGGGGAGAGGACTCCTCTGCAGAGACAAGATCCCTTACTTGCAGGTGTACAGTTATTTTCAGACAACTAATCTCTCAGAAGAAGGAGATATCAGTCACTGCAGACACTGAAGAGGTGTCAGACTGATGTTCACTGGCAGCAATTGCATTCCCTCTGCCCCTTGCTGGAGGAAACTGAGGCTCCCCCCGTGCTGCCACTCCCCACACCAAACTGTCCCTTCTGCCTCTCTGGGGCCAGTGTGGCAGGGCCAGGGATGGGCTGGGATCAGGAGATGTTCCCCAGGCTCCTTTGCTACCTCCTGCTTTTTCATGGGACACTCTCTGCTGCAGTTCTGGGATATGCCCTGCCCAGTCTCTGTGGAGATATGGCCCTGGATGGGGCCTTGTGGGTTGCAAACACCAGTTCTGCTACTAATTAAACGCATCAGCCCCTAATTCTTATCAGCCTCCTCCCTTAATTCTTTCAGGCGCAAAAGTTCCAATGCTTTCCCCAGTTTTGTTTTTGTACCTGATTGAAGAGAGGCAGGGACAAGGTGGGAGAGAGATTGCAAAACTGGGGTCCGTGCTCTGCAGGAGGACCCAGAAGATTTAGTAAGGACACAGCTAGTTCTGTATAGCAGTAATTTGGTCTCCTGATCTTGCAAGCTGAAGGGCTGGCTATTCTATTTGTCCATTCATATTGTCTCCGTCCCTCTTTCAATGCTTTCTCCATCCTGGAGATCCACAGGACTCAGCACCACTGAGACCTGCACTCCCCTGGGCATGTCTGAGCCCCTTGGTGGCCTATGAGTCCAACCCAAAGGCTTTCAAACCCAAAAACCCCAATTTATTTCCCATCGCATGCACCTACAGTCTCTCTGGGACCCCACAGAGTCTGAATTTAAGGAGAGAGAAGTCATCATTAACGAAAAAAACGTTCCCATCCATTTTCATTTAGTGCTCTGTCCCAAAGGGAATGGTGATCTGCATTTTGACAGGGACACAAGGCCCAGTGGACCATGTAAGTACCAATTTTCCAGAGTGGGCAGATCATGTGTAATTATAGACCATGCCAGGGTTTATGGCCGTGAAGAATCTCTCTGACTGACATTAAAATGCTTATGAAGTTGTTTTGAGCTTTTTCCAGGAAAAAGGGATCAAGTGTGGGTTGTTCAACCTTCCTAGCACCTCTTTCTGCCCCTCCTAATACCAGATCACCCCATGCTTAGTGCTAAGCCCTGGGGGAAGAGTAAATAAGAGCAGTAAAGGACTATAAATGCCAGAAAAACAGTGCACAACTTTGCCTCCTTTCTCTAAAACAATATGCAAAGAGCAAGAGGTTGAACTGCAACTCTCAACAGCTCCAAGAGAAGACTGTAGCTGTGAGGTTGCTTTGGGCTGAACCATAACTATCAAGCCCTGAATATAAGCAGATTATAAAACATCTCCAGGATTCTGAATTGGATGGAGATGGATCCTAGGATCTTCTCTGTTATTTCTGCTATAATCTTATCCCAGTATTTTGCCAGAAGCAACTCAAAGAGCAACCAGGCAAATGCAGGTTTGCTCCAAGAGATGCAGGTCCTTGCACTGGTTGCTACTGGGACACTCAACCTCAGGTTTCTTGGTCTAAACTAAATCAACCTCCACTGAGCCTGGTTTGAGCAGCTTGGAGAGGGTCAGAGCCATCCCCAGGAGCTCCAAGCCAATCCAGTGCTTTGGCACAGAATATGGCTAAATGGTCGCCCCTTTGGGTGAAGCTCCCTGCTCACACAAGTCCTCATCTTTCATAAAAAGAACTTTTCTGTGAATTACGGGGAATGAGCCACGTGAGACACCAGGAAGTCTCCTGAGAAATGTTCAGACTAAATCTAGGATCTCCAGTGAGTCAGTAGTAAAATAGGTGAGAAAAAAAAATGCTTTTAGAAAAAAAAAGTGAGATGATCTGAGAGAAGGAAAAAAGCCCTCAGAGCAGACATTTAGCAGCATGGTCATAAAACAGTGAAATGTAAAAAGGACATGAAATAACAGGGTTGGTGCAATCTTCTGTAATTTCTGAATCACCACCTCTTCTGGGGCCTATAAGCATGCACAGGGGGAGTCCAGCTAAGACTACCTCACCTGGGTGACCAACCAGATACATCCACATGGCTCTCTGCTTCCCCAGCCCTCCTCCAAACATCTCCCAGAGCATCCTACCCATAAATGGTGGGATGACTTCATGCCCAGGATGTGTCCATGAGGGAAGGCTGGTCGGTGGAGCAGCCATGGTTTCAGATGGCCCACTTGTGTCATTCCTGAATAGCTACCTTCATGTAGATGCTCTTTGTGGGAGAAGAGAGATTTCCCTTCCAGAATAATTACTCCGCTTGGAAGCACACTAATTAGCCTGGAACAAAGTGGCTCGAGTGTCCGCATGGGGAGCTATTGTGGAATAGCTTATTCTGTCAGAGCTATTCTGGGCAATTTCCTTTCACAAACAGGCCATGAGATTTAATTTTCCTTCCTTCTACAAACAGATGAAAGCTTTGTGCTTACCAATCCCAAATCATCCCAGCCTTCCTTGTCAGTGGCAAGTGACGGGTGCGAATTGTCCTGAATTCTCCTGTCTTTGGGACTCCTTAAATTTCTCTTTTTTTTTTTTTTTTTTTTATGAGAGGGGGGGACAGGAAACAGNCCTGTCTTTGGGACTCCTTAAATTTCTCTTTTTTTTTTTTTTTTTTTTCATGAGAGGGGGAGACATGAATCAGGAAGATTTACATCACCAGGACTCTGGACCCTTTCCAAAGGGTGAGGTCTAACCCAACATAAATTAACCCAAACAATGGCAAGTCAGGACAATGTTCTGAGCATCCCATGGACACGCAGAGGTCTTACGCAATCCATGTTTCCCAGGCAAACGAAAAGACAGAGAGGAAAAAACAACCCACCAACACCCTCTCTTAACTCAGATTGCAGTTTTTCAGGAAACTCATTACGAGTTTCATTAGCCTGTGATTAAATTCACCTTTCCCCAGCATACAAGACCTCAGTGAAAAAGGAAAGGAAGGTACTGGGGCAGAAGATAAGAAAAGCCCATGGTGCTCAAGGAGTTGGGAGGTGGGAGGATACTGGGAGCTGTTTTGTGGAGCCTTTAATATGGACGGGCCTCAGTGATGAACATCAAGATAGACCCACCTCTAGCACAAGTTTTCTCACCTGGCTCTTCTGGCATCTTCTTGGCCTGATTCATTTTCTTCATGTCCCTCCACACACAGCAAGGCTCACAGATACGGAGACAGAGAGCAGGCGGGAAACACAAGAACAGCTTCACAGCAAAGCAAGAGAGACGTGGGAAGGATGAAGACCACCTGTGGTGGGAAATGGAGCAGAGGGTGACATCAGCTGTGGGTCCAAAAAGGCTCAGAGAGAGCACTGGCAGCCTGGGATGGCTGAAGACACCAGGGACACGGTGTGTCAGGGCACTGCAGGGAGAGCCAGGGACCTAAAGGGAGAGCAGAGAATTAAACCATCCACTTTCTGCTTAGTAAAAACACCACCATTTTTGTTTCACTTCTTCTCAACATCTGTCCCCCTTTGTGACAGCTCCCTTACTTAAAAATAAATCCTTGGGGGGAAAAAAAAAAAAAAAGGAAGAAAAAAAACAACTCTGCAATTATTTGTTCCTCCAAGCTGGGCTGCCTTTCTGGCCCTGATTTTATCAGAGTGGAGACAGGCTGTCCTTGCAGAATGATTTTACCATCTTGAAAATGATTACAGAGCTGCACAATGCCTTCAGCTCACCATGTAACGATATTTTTATATGCTGTCTCATTAGATCGCCACCCGGGTTGAAGATGTTTTCAAACATTGTCTCTTCATGGTCGGCATACCACAGTACTAGGAATAGAGTGACGAATTGGAAGGAGTTCAGAGGGCAGAAGCAATAATCAGAAATCTGATTTACAAGGAAATGTTAAAAAAGCTAAATCCATTTTACTTGGCCAGAGTGAAGAACTAGGCATCCACCCACAAAGATGGGAAGGGCAAAAGGCAGGTGCTGGGGAAGGTGGTACCTGGTGTAGCAGAGGAAAAAAATAATAAATTTAAAAGCACAGGTGCTTTCTCCAAAATCTTTAGTTTTCAGCAGATCTGGGACAGATTCATGGAAGGATTGCTGCTGGAGGAACAGGAAAACCCAACTGGAAACATTAGGAAAAAGCAACCCCCTGGGGAATAGTTCTAATAAAGCTGAGTTGGAGATAAGACTTACTGGTCTGTTTCTCCTCCAACCTTGCTGCTTCCCAAACTAGCAAGTGACAACCAGCCATTAGTGATCCCAGGGGTCATCAAACCTGTGCACAGAAGGTGACAGGCTCCAGAGGTCACTGTCACCCCTTGAAATCACCTGAGCCCCTTCTTCCCCACCCCAGGTAGGTCACACCATGTGCCTGAATGAAGTGATATTATCTCTGCAAATAATGCTTGTCGCATGTCGCACACTAGGGTTTTTTTTCCCCTTTATAAATACATGTGCTATAACATGGCTGCACTCTGTGAACCAGGGCGTGAGCAGCCTGTGATTAGAGAAGAACGAAACGCTGATTATGGGTTAATTAGCGAGGCTAATAAACTGCCTGAAGCTTCGTTTAGGAGAGAAACTGTATTTCATTGCACAGAAAACAGTGAAGAACATGGAGAGAAAGAGTATTTTTCTTTGAAAAGTTGAAACTCATCCCCTGGGAAGAAGGGAGAGAAAGGAAGGCACAGATGCAGAGGGATGCCAGTACCAACAGCAGGTGGAGGGTCTGAGTTCATCCCTGTTCATGCCCTACACCAGGCTGGAAGAGCAAACTGGGACTGCTAGAAGGGCTGGGGGACCCACAGGGGGAGGAAAGCCAAAATCACTCTGATGAGAAACATTATCTTTAGAGATGGTCCCCAGCCACAGACAAGGTGGACTGGAACCTGGCAAGGACAGCATCCCAAATAGACAGTGCTGGGGGAAAGCCCCAGAAGAAGCCAGGGTGAGGGGCAGGAGCTGGGTCAGAGCCCTTCTGGTCCTGGAGAAAGGAAAGCAGTTCAGCCAGACGTAGCCAGGGCAGCAGTGTGTGTTTGAGACAACAGGCAAGGGACAATCCTGCCCAGGGGGAAGGATTAAATTGTCTACAGTGCTTACACAAAGCAGTTGTTTCCATTGCTCATTTCTCTCTGAATCAGATGTTTAAGAGTTTTATCTGAAAGGGCTTTTCTTTCTTTCTTTCTTCCTTTTTCTTTCTTTTTTTCAGTGGACAAGGTGGAAATCCCAGCACCAGCCTTTGCCTTCCTGGTGGCTGTTCTGGTCTCAGATCTCCCCATGACAACCAGGTGCCTGGGCAAAAGCCAAGCTGGCTTCACCATGCACTTCCCACGACCTGGCACCCAACCAGCCTGGCACCACATCAACCACAGCCCCATGGGTCTGGTTATCTGCAGCTCAGCATCTTGGTCCACAGTTCAGCTGTGGGCAACTCCCCCTTTCCGCCTGTCATGATGGGAGCGTACATTCAAGGCACTGGCATACAAATAAGTCCCCTCCCGTCACATTCCAGTGTATTAATAATGACATTTAATAACTTCTGCCTAATAGCCTCCATATTTGTGTGGGAATCTGTGACACATGGAGGACTGGACAAGCTTTCTCAGCACACGCAGTGTGGTTGCCCCATATGTCGTGCAGCTTTCAAAGAAAAGAAGGGGACAAACAAACGGCATTCTGGAAAAAAAATACTTCAAATTTTAATTAAATTTCATGTCGCTGATAAAATTAGCGCTGACAGCTCTGGAGATCAGGGTCTTCTCATTCTATAGTGGATATAAGCACCAGATGCTCATGGTTATGGCCAAATCCTGCTCTACGTATTCATTGCATCCCCATCCCTCAGCCCCTGTGGGAACCAGGAGTGGGCGGGGGTTACCAGAGGATGCTCAGCTCTTGCGGGCTGTGCCTTGGCCATGCCCAGGCCACACATGTGGTCTGCTCTGTGTACAGACAATAACTCTAACCAGCATTCAATGTACACCCCTGAAGGGACAGACAAAATATACCATGTGATTCTATTGAGCCCATTAATGAGCTGCATGTCCACCAAGCAATGTCCTGTGTTTAAGATCATGCAGAAGGTAGGGGAGTCTGGGGACAGCCCCAGAGGGCTTTCCCACCACAAGAGTGGAAGTCCTTAATGTCTCCCAAGGAGAGTGCTCGTGGGCTGCTGGGAGGGGTTGTCTCTGCCAGATGCCCAAGTTGGATGAGGAAGGGCTCTCCTGTGAGAGTCTCAGGTGGAGACAGTAGTGGGGAAGCTTCTGGAAAGGTCCCTCTGCACTGGAGGTGTGGGTTTCACCTCCTTGAGCTGTTCCCCATGGGCAGCCTTGCTCTCTCAGCTGGATTTCCAGCAAGGGCTATATTTCTGGCTCTGCTCACCAAGTAATTAAAAACACTCATTTAAAAAATAGCAAAAACAAACAAACTAGAAATCATTCAGACCTCATCAGTCAAAACTGCTCTGAAGTAACCAGTAACTACAGCCACAGAAAGGTTTTGATTCACAGCCCATCACCCCGGGTTTGGTGTGAGGGAAAACCATCAGGTTTTTTGCAGTCAAAAATGCCTCCAGGGCAGAGCTGCATAAATCCCAGAGCACCTTTTCTTGTTGATTGGAAGGAGACACAACCCGAGGTGACTCATGTGACTCCCAAGGTCTGGAGGAAGACCACCCCTCCAAACCACGCTGCCATTGCCCACCCAACCCTAATAGTCCCATGGACAATTTTGTTAGCTGAACTGCACATGTGGGGTTTCAACTACTGAAATCTCCTTCCTGTACTGTAAGCAAGCAAGGCTTGAAATAATGGTGATGGAAATGGTGATGGTGGGCAGAGAGGTTCAGATGTGATGATTCAACGGTCTTTCTACAAAATCTTTCTAATTGGGCATTTACCTAAGCTGCATTCCCTGCCACACAAAGCTGTTGCTTAAAGCAGAGCATATAGCAAGGCAATTGCCTTTTTATTTTGCTGGTTATTATTCTTCACTGGAAAAGGCGGGGGGGAAACTATCACTCTGGGGTTTTTTATCAGGTTTCATCCACTCTGCCTGATGTTCAATAAAAGAAAACCTATCTCTGTTAGAGATGAGTAGCCCTTTACAGAACAGTCATTGCCTGCAAAGTAACCTTTAAGCACCTGACTGTCTCTTAAGTTAATGCAGGCAGGATGGAGAAGAAGTTACAGTCACTTCTATATGTTTGAAAAATACAGCTATTTTTCTTAAAATTCAACAGCCAGCCACACATGCTTTGATTGGTTTCACTGATGCTGTTGTTTTCAGTTTTCCTGAAATCACTACCTGTCACCTTTCTCTTACCCAGCTCAGCCACCTCAGTCTCCGCGCAGGCAGAAGGAGAGGAGCAGAGTCAGCCTGCACTCAGGGACCAGCATCATGTCCCCTTCTCACCACTGATGCTCAGAGTGGTGGGGAGCTCAGCTGCTAAACCTTCCCCTATAGCAGCTCCTTCAGGAGAGTGCAGAAGGAGCCAGCAGGTCCCAAGTGAGGGTCTGGGCAGGAATGGGGAGCTGTTGGAAGCGCTGGTGTTGCACCCCAAGTCCTTGGTGTGCCAGTACTCACCATCACAGCAGCTTGTGCTCAGTCATTCTTGTGCCCCATGTGCCTCTGCACATCTGTGTATGACTGTAGCAGCTAGGAGTGGCCTTGGGATGACAAACCATCCCCTGGTGCAACACATACCACAAGGCAGGCAATCCCATTCCACCAGGAGGTTGGGATCTCTGTGTAACTACATCTGCAGACTCATCACACACTTCTCCAAGGGCTTAACATGACCACAAGCTCTCCCACTACAAGCACCCCAGCAAAGGAAGTTCACAGGCAGGCTGCCAGCATGGGCAGGGTATGACTAAGTCTTTATGGCAGAACCATATTAGAGCTTTTGGAGGTCTTTGGCGTGGAGATCCAGTGAAAGGTGTCCCTGACCATGGCAGGGGGATTGGAACTAGATGATCTTTAAGGTCCCCTTCAACCCAAACTATTCCATGACAACCCTTTTGCAGCAGAGATTGTCCCTGAGGTGTTACCCTCCTTCAGGGACTACCTCCAGACTCAGGAAGGACAGCATTCAGGATACAGGGCTGCAGGATGGCCAAGAAAGGACACATGGGGGTCAGCCACTCCCTCCCTCCGGGCACATCCACCCCCTCATGCTCTGAGTGACCGCAGCAGAAAGAAATCCCCATGGCTCAACTGAGAGGGGTGGCAGAGCCCAGCCGGTGAATAAACACGTGCCGGAGGAAACCTGAGACCTCCCCACAGGACTTGTGCCATGGATGCATCCTGCCTTAGGAGGCTCAGGATTTAGGGTACCCCTGGCACCTCCTGTGTAAGTGACAAGCAGCTGTCAGCAGCTTACGGGGGTCTCCGGCTGCCTGCAAATTTCCGCATTAAAGCTGTAAGCTCTCATGCCTCACTTGGGACCAATAAAACGGGATAGGGTAGAGGCTGTCGTGATAAATGGGGCATAAATCACACCTCCCCCTCCTCCTTTCCCTTCCTTGGGGGGAGGTGGTGCTGCCAGAGCCTTTACCAGCCCTGCTTCAACATGCTTGGACAGGTCCTCTTCTGCCTCTGCAGTCAATTAGAACTTCATCAGAAATCAATTTGCAAGGCCCAGCTGAGATGTACCTATAGATCAGGCAATGCCAAGTGATTATTACACTAATGGAATATTCCATTGATTAATTGAATATATAAGTTCTGAAATGTAAGACCCATTGTCTTATCTGTGGCTTGTTACAGAACTGAGCAGCAGAGATGTTGTGCCAGAGCAAAAAGTTAACTTTGAATCTCTCTCAGAATGAAAGGCAGAGGCTCTGGCCCCAGTACACAGGAAATATTTTTACCTATTTGGTAGATTCCTCAGACACCTGGAGACACTCCTTTCTCTTGGGTCAGCAAAAATATTGTCCTGCCTTTTCTGAGACTGTGGGCATGGACAAGTTTCTGACTTGGATGTTGTGCAGAAACTGTGCACACTGGGTGATGGGTGAGAAGGTCCGCAGGAAATAACAACACACCTACAAAAAACACCTGCAACAGCTAACAAAGTGGAGAAGGTACTGTTGGGATCATTGCCTGGATTCTTTGCCAGGGCCCTATAGGTGGCCTCCATGGCCAGACAGCACCCATCACTCCCACTTCTTTCTCCCACACAGAAATCCAAAAAGCTCAGCCTTTCTCCTCTTGTTGAGCAGCACCAGCTTGGATGGCCCAGCCCAGTCCCAGGGTCAGCACTGCTCCTGTTCCCCAAGCTCAGGGAGGAAATCCTTAGTGATTTATTTCATCTTTTACACATAAGCAGATGGCAGGACTGCAGATCACAGCCAGCAGGTCAGGAGGGCCATCCAAGGCTTTTCCAAGCTCCTCTACCCATGGCCCAAGAGCTTCTCCACACTGTGAAAGCCCCAGGTGTCCAGAGGGCAAAGGTGGCCAGATGCCTCCTGCAAAGGGCTTCCAGATCCACCACATGGAGAGGGTCAGGTTACTTGTTCAGTGAAACACCTGGTTAAGTGCTTTGTTGGATGAAGGCCATAATGACCAAGACAGAGAAACAAGATAGAGATGGGGGAGAAGGGAGGGGTGGGAATGGCAAGTGGAAGAGAGGTGGGCTGCAGCTGGAGTAATCATCACTGAAGGACCCAGCAGTGGGTTAAGGAATATTATTCCCAAATGGTATTATGTGAATAAGCAGTGGAGACCCATTAACCAGATCAGCAAGAGAGGGCTCCAGTCCTCTGCACAGAGCTCCTGCTCCCACACCAGAGGGTGAGGTTTCCTTCCCCAGCTCAAAGAGCACTGGCTGCCCATGGCCAAACTATGTTGGGTGGCTGCTGGAAGAAGGAACCATCCAAACCAGAACAGTGACCTCCATGGCAGATGTCCAAAGGCACGGAGAGGCATTTGCTTTCCTCCCAATGGGGCTAACAAGCAGCCCCTCAAGGCTGCTTCCAAGGAGGTGGCAGAGGCTACAACAGTGGTCACTATTTTTAGATAAATTATTGCAAGGGTGAAACTGGATCCTTTTTTCCACCTGCTGCCCATCTGTGAGGCCTAAAACAATAGCTATCATAAAACTGTAGCTAGCAAGATCCCACCTTCCCTTTTCTCTGTGCACAGCATCTGTTCTTCTTCCTGCCCCAGGATTCAGAAAGTACCCTGGAGCCACCCAGGCTGGAAGGAACACACAGAGAACAAGGACCAAGGAACACACAGAGAACAAGGACCATGCCTTGCTTCTGCATGGAGAAGATGAGATGTCTTCTCTGCATCTCAGTCTCATACCAGCTTTGCACCTGGTCATCACTGGGGACTCCTGGTCTACACTATTGCCCCCAGATTGTGCTGGGGTCTTTCTCCTGGCCTCTGGCAGTAGGAGCTGCTTAGCTGCTGACATGGGAAGCAACATTTTCCCCCCTCTTTGTTTATGTTTTTCTGAACAGGAAGGTAAAAGTAAATGGAGAGGAAAAACAAGTATTGATGGAACAGCTAGAAGAAAGAAGAGAGCTTTTCGTCTCACTGAGGGATCTGACCTTTCAGTGGTAGCTTCAAGAAACCTCAAGCAAATGTGCTTTGCTGGCATTTGCTGCAGGTGAATCATAGGGAGCTTTCAACCCCTCTCTCAGGGGATAATGTCTAGACATTTATTAACTTGCAGGTTCTGGGTGCCTGAGACCTGAGGAGTCTAGAAACATCCAGCTGGTGAGATGAGGCACTGAAGAGAGACCTGAAGTCAGGGTCCTGAGTGTTTTCTCAAGCAGCAGATCCCTATGGAACCGAGCATTTTTCCTGCTGAGCAGACACTCCTGCCCTCACTCATGGGCCTGCAGTGGGATGTGGTTCTGCAGTGGCCTCATGCACTACTCGTGGTCTTCACACTTTAGTTGCAAAACACAACAGACTCGTAAAAGCAGCACGGAAAGATGGGCCAGAAATGAAACACATTCCACTGGGTTTGGGTTTGTGTTCACAGAAGAGAAGAGGAAAGTTCATCTGTGCTGGTGCAAAACCTTACAGGCCCTCCTCTCGTGTAGAAAAGAGAAGCAAAGTGTCCAGGTGGCCTTCATCAGAGGGAACTTGTAGTCCCAGACATAGTGGTCATGCCATGAATCAAGGGGACACCAGAGATCAAGCAGCAAAAAGGGCTGTTCTGTTGGTCAGGGAGAAATGAGATGCAGAGAGTGATGGAGAGCCCATCTTACCCATCTGGCCCTCAGTTCCCTTGGCCTCTCCTTGGCCACAGGGATGCAGGAAGCCTATGGCAAAGGCATTACAGCAGAAGTGTCCAGACATACACGGGGGGAGGCACACATCCATCCGGGCACATTCTCCACCTCCTGCTGTGCAGGGAGCAGGAATCTCTTTGGCAAGCCTTGGAACACGGCCCCTGGGGCAGAGGGCAGCAGGAGCATCCCAGGCTGGCTAGTGCAGGGTACCACAGCTGGTTCAAACAGCGGTCATTGCTGACATGGGGAGAACAGACAACAGCACTGGAGTGGGGCTTGCTGCCTGCCAGGCAGTGCAGAGGTCAGATGCTGTCCTCATGTCCCCCACAGCCCCTGCCACGGGGCTGCTGCAGCTGCTGAATGCCCACAGATGTGTGCACCTCCTTTCTTTCCCTATGCAAACAGCAAACCATCATTGATTTTAGAAGAAGAATCCACATGCCTCCACACAGAGGTGTTTTGCACAAAGACAGAGAGCTTGGAAGAGTTTTTCCATCCTGGTAGCCCTGAAAGCAGAGCAGCAGGCAGCTCTCCCTTCTCTACCCTCCCTAGTCTGCTCAATCTCCCAAGGACTGATCCCCAAGCTGTAGGGAGCCAATCTCCCTCCATCAGCTTTGCCAGATGGGACAAGGCAGGGGCAAAGGAGGCAGAGATGCAGTCCTGCCACTGCAGCCCCACAGCAGAGACCCTCCTTCTGCCCAGGGAACCACAGCTACAAACTTAGAAAACAGGAATTAAAAATGGGGGTATCAAACCATGGAATGAACTGCAGGGAGATTTCAGACTGATAAATATTTCAGACTGACAACTATTCCTGTCCTTGAAAGTTCATTCATCAAACTCTCAGCAAGGCCTCCACATCCCAGAACCATAAATACTAAGACCTATTTTAACAGCTGCTTTCATCGTGGCCAATACCAAAGGACGGAAACCAGTTACAGATCAACCTATATCCTTGTGTATTGAGGTGTAATTTACTGCACCTATAAAGGCTATATTCAAATATACTTCTGTTGTAATTACAGTCCCTGGCTCTGCAGGATCCATTTCTGAGCTGATTTTACCTTGTTTAGGTCTGACTCCACACAATGATGACTATTCAGAAACAATGGCAGCATTAGTATCGCAGTGATAAAAGCAGCCTTGGTCTTACATGCAGGAAGAGTTTTACTGTCTGTCTTGGAAGGAAAACTTGATCAAAAAACAGGAAAACCTGCTCACTGTCAGGAGAATAGAAATGTTGGCAACTTGGAGCTCTCCCCTCCTCAGCTCTGATGTAGTTTCTGAGTGATGCTGCAGCAGCATCTGATCCCTGAAATGGATATCATAAACTCCAGCAGGCAGGCATGGGTTCTGCTCTGGTTTCTCTACAAGTCCCAGATCCCTGAAGGACTTGAGGGACTAGTTTTTGTGGGGTATTTGATAGTTTTCTCCTCAAATTAACCCTGATTTTTTGGTTGCCCAGTTGCTTCCCAAAAGATGGAGCAAAACCAGGAAGGAGCCTCTTGCTAAATGTCACAGTAGGAAGGAAGCACAGAATCCTCCACTGCACCACATGCGTGTTATCAGTGGCCTATGAAGATAAAGGAGGAACCTTGTTCTGCTCCTTTCAGTCCCAAAAATAAATTTCATCCCCAGATATTTACATCAGTCTCAGACTGTGACATCCCAGTGCTGAGCAGCTGCTGGGCTTCTCTGTTCCCACTTCCAAGCACCATCTTGGCTAAGAACACTTTAAGCAGAGCCGTTGCCTACCAGGCGCTCTTAAGCCCATTTCATTCATGAATTAAGTCCCTGACAGCCCATATCTCTATGATCAATATGTTTGTTTATTAGCAGCAGCTGCTGTGTTTTAGCAAAACTGGAGGGCTCCAGCAGGAGCAGCGCGCTCTAACCGCAGAGCAGGGCTTGGGATAGAGAGGAGAAGGACCTCCTGCTGGCAAATGGGAGCTGGGCTGGATAAGATTTCACGCTAATGACCCTTTAATTGAAATCACTGCTCAGGACAGATTGCTCAGCTCGGGGATATCTGCACTGATGGCTCCTGGTTTGGCCACTCCTGAGATGAGTCCATTAACTCGGCAGCGGTGAACAAAAGCAAGCAAGAGGGACAGCGAGGGGTCATCCATCCCCAGCAGAGCTGATCTGCACATCCAAGGAAGCCCAAGTCAGCAGCTGGTGTAAATGGAGATGTGTACAAAGGGAGGAGAGGGTGTGCAGCCTGTTGGACCTTGTGCTTCTGCTGCTCTCTGCTTGTTGACCCAGGCTGGATATGGCCCCTGTTGTCTCCTTCTCTGGGCAGAGTTGTCCCCATGTGATGGTCTGGTGTGCCCAGGAAGGGAAATCAGGACATCTGGGCACCATTTCCAGCTCGTGGTGTGACCTCAGCCTTCGCTTGGCATGTGCTCCATCTTTGTCTCTGTCTCACTGAGTGGATGTTGCAAGGCAGCAGTATCCGTCTATCACAACACATGGTAGGCAGGAAGATGGACACAGCAAAGCAGAAGAGGAGCTAGAGAAAAGGGAAAATCCTGATCTCCTGTCTTCTTGTGCAAGGGACAAAGCACTCTGAAGTCCCTTTTCTACTTTGTTTTCCCCTGCCACAGCAGCAAGGGCAGCATTGTACAGGAGCACAGGCACAGGTAGGGCTGATCCTGGCTGGGCTGGCAGCACAATCCAACAGCTCTGGACAAGGGTGAGCTGTCCCCACATTCACTCCACCCATCAGAGCAGGACATGTGTGTGAGTCTGTACTCTGTAAAACTGGAGACCCTTCCCCACTGGGCAGGCTCCAGGGGAAGGGCAGAATATGGCTTTCCTCCCCACAGAGCTTGGGGAGCTGTGATATAAAACTCAGGATTGGCAAAAAGTCCTCAACAGCTGCAGAGGTGCTACAAGGTACGGTTGCTGCTCTGCATTCACCTCATTTCCAGTCAAGAGGGAATATCCCCATGCGTGGGGACATTTCATGTCACAAGGTTTATCACGGGACAGTGAGTGCTAATGCAGCCCAGGCTCGTTAGATGTAGGTAGCTCTTTTGGGCCTGTTTTGGAAGTGGAAATGTTGATGTGTGTCTCTTGCAATGTGAAGAGATGTCTGAGTGCAAAGAAAGGAGGGTTACGAACCTGCTTTGAATGCATTTATTATTCCCATTAATTACTATGCCTGCTAAAGAGGACCAGCTGTTCTAGGAGGCTGTGGTACCAATTTATCAGCAGAAGATTCCAACAGAAGTCGTAGAGAGTTTTCCTCTGAACTTGGGAGGATGGAAGATGGAGGTTTTTTAATTAGAACTTGTTATTAATGGGAACGTAGCAAATTAAAAATAGTCTCCCTCCCCCCCTTCCTATTATATGAAGCTCTGATCTCAATTAGAAAGATCAGGGACTAACCATTGAATGGGAATTACTGAGATGAAAACTGATTGAAAGACAAAAAGCCAAAGACAGACACATCACAGGGAGAGAACGGAGACGGGGAGTGGCAGGACCAGGGAACAATGAGCAGACACTGAGAGAGGCTGCCTGCAGCTGCTGGGCAGCAGCAGCACGGCTGAGAGCTGGTGGCTTTCTGCTTTCCTCTGCGGTGAGCACACCCTTCCAGGCTGCTGATAGCCAGGGCTGTCCCTTCTAGAGCTGTGGCAGATCATCTCTGTTTGGAATGGGGCTTGAGTCATGCTACTGGGCACCCTTGGTACCCCCGTTTTGCAGACATGGCAGAGTGGGACTGCAGGGTCTGTCCTATATGGGCATCCCTATAGGAAGGGCAGGTCCCTGTTCTCAGGGTTGGGGCTATTTGGGGTGGTTTTGGTGGCTGCAGGCTCCTGTATGCTTCACACTGCCCCTCCAAAAGTTTCCCATCTCATCTCACCTCCTTTCCTTACTCATCATCCTAGCTCACCCCACCATCACCATATGGCCCCAGCCTGCAGTTCTTCACCCCAGGCTCTGCTCTCACCCAGGCTATGAACAACACTACATCTCATCCCCAACTCCCTGGTCTTGTTCTGCTGGTTCCCCAAATCCAGCAGCGTTGAGGATGCCCTGAATCTGCTGAGTTCTCAGCAACGAATGATCGAATTGGTCCCAAGGTTCCCCACACCAGGAGATGTAGCCCCACCAGCCAGGCATTAAGTGCAGGCTGGCTCCAGGATTGGTCCTTGCCACCTCTGGGTGGGTTGGGATGAGGCTTCATGCTTTATTTTGGCTTTGCCAATCTGAGTCATGCCAGGTTGGGGAACAGGAGGTCAGAACTCAAACCTGGGATGATGCAAAGGGACGTCTGGGTCTGACCTAAATCCATCTCCTGCATCCCACTGTTGGAAAAACTTGGTTAAATGACTTATTAATGAGACTCTCATCTGCTCCTTTCTCTGGTCAGGTGTGGATCAGTGCCCCATCTTCCTTTCACCAGATAATCCAAGCCATATTCTAGGGCAGACAGGGACCTTAGGCTGAAATTACAGCCTTGCTTACTAATTGCTGCATGTTCTCTCTCTGTAGGTATATCATTGCCAGCAATTAGCACAAAATCCTTTCCCACTCTTGTTAAGTTCCTGTGCTGCAGTTAAATACTCCCAGATCCCATTTAAATGATTTCAAATGCAATTCATTCTGGCTCGTTAAATAATTCCACAGCAGTGTTTGTCGTCTTCTCTCTCTGTTTTCCAACAGACACTTTCTCCCAGGAAGAATACAGCACTGAAGAACAGAGAAGGAGGGGGAAGGGGAAGTGATATGAAAGCTGAGAAATTTGGGGTCCATCATCTGTGCCCATATTTTCACTTCCTTTTTTTCCCTTCTTCTTAGGCTGAGACTTCTCCTGGTAGCTGGATTTTGAGATCTTATGGCCCAGGGAGAACAGGACCTTGCCCACGGCATGCTGCACCACCTAACCCACCACAGGAAGCTGCCTTGTGTTTCCTGCTGCATTTTCCTGAGTTCAGGACGGTGGATGGGCAGGGATAAGGGTCAGTGAGATAACAAGCAGCTGCTGAGATCCAACTCAGGTGGCCCTGGGGAAAACCTGCCTGTTCTACATATGTTTGTCCCACTTCCAAGCCTTACCCCTGCTTCCCCCACCTTCTTCTCTTTTCCTTCCTTTCCTTCCTTTCTAGCCAACCTCTATCTCACATTGTCGTGCTGCTGATCAGGTGCCCAGCATTGCCCGCCTCTCCTAGAAGACATGACCTTTACCATGACTCCCACGTTAGGTGCAGAGGTAGTGGAGGGGGGAGGTTGGTATGTGCTGAGCCCAATACCTGCCTGTCATCACCACCTACACAGCATCCCACGGCATTTGTCTGTCACAGTCACAGGACATGGTCACAGTCACGGAACCCTGCCCTCTGACCAGGGCTGCCAACGCCCCCAAACACAATCCTTGTGTTGTCCTTCCTACCATGGCTACATTACATCATCTTTGGGTTTCATCTCCTGTTGGCTGCCAAATCTCACGCATACACTGCACGCTTCCCAGTGCTGAATATTTTCCTTAAAGCCCCAGTTCACGGAGACAAGTGATTCAGCAAGACTCTCAGTTTTTGGCTTTTACTGAAAAAAAAAAAAAAAAAAAAAAAAAAAAAAAAGAAGAAAAAAAAAAGATAAAAACCCTGG
>VXBX01004288.1:685-58877 GCA_013400415.1 Scytalopus superciliaris | reverse complement strand
AAAAAAAAAAAAAAAAAAAAAAAGGAGAGAGAAAGGAAAAGTTCTAATCCCTGTGGCTGGGGAAAAAAATAAATAAAAGCTGTGAATGTTATATGTTATTTGTTATTTGAGTGCAACCTACTGGTTCCAGAGCCAGAAGGCAAGTGGAAAGAAAATAACACTTAATATCTTTGTTTGAATTTGGAGACCAGACTGGCAAACACTGAATGTCTGGGGTCAGGAGTACAGCACCTGTTGTGCCTCTGCTCTGGGGAGCAGGTGAAGGAACCAAGCTCATCTCCTCAGGCAGATCTTTGTGGCTCCAGAGACAGGGCTCTGCTCACTACAAGGATGGGTGCCGTGGCAGGGGAGAGCTCCCCATCTCCACCAGGAATATCTGAAGTCCCACTGTAATTTCACTAGCTTCTTATTTCCTCCTGTATCTGCATGAAATGCTGCTGCGTGCTAAATTTGATGGCTAACCCATTCCCACCCAGAGATGCTATCTGAAGGGATCTCCATATGCTGCCTGATAAGTCAGTGGCTTTCAATCCGTGGTCCTTGAGACCGGGGGGTCCAAGCGACTACTCACACGGCGTTGTGAAAAGGTCACAAAGAAAAGCAATTTCCTTTCTGCCATTCAACAGTTCATGTCTGTGTTGCTGTCAGAAAACTTGTAGTGGCCCTTAAGCTGGCGACACCAAAAGCCACTGTGCTAAATGCATTAAGGATCCTGTGGGATGAAAGGGGGAAGAACAGGAGAGAATGCTGTCAACAGGATGGGAGCTGCCAGACTGCCTGTTGGGGAACGAGGAGAGGGATATGTGAAGGTGGAAGCCCCAGCTTTGTGTTTATTCCTGTGGGTTTTTAATTGTTTATGCCAGAATGAGTTTCAAGTGAGGTGTGTGGATGATTTCCCCAAGCCCTTCCAAGGTGGGAGCGGGTGACATGGAGTACTCACAGCTAACAGTCCCCCTGAAAGGCTTGGATGAGAAATATGAGTTTGGTCAGAAGGGAGTTACACTGAAAGGGGTGAAAGCAAACAAAATATGTCACAACAGTGTTCATGAAGTAAAGTTTCCTACTGAAAATCAATTTGGCCTTAGACTGGCATGCCATCTTATTCCCAGGTCCTGAAAAACACCCTCTAAAATAAATGGGACAATGTAAGGGAAATCTCTGCTTCAAAAATGTGTCCCCATCTGTTAAACAATATTCAGGTGCTCCTGCATTTACGCTTCCTCCAGATTTATGCAGAGATGGCTTTAAAGGCAGATTGTCAATGAGAAGAACAGATGGAGGGAACAATCCTCCCATCCAAGCTTTGCACCAGAACTGAAGAAGTTTGTAATCTGGTTCTTGTTTACAGAGCCAAGGCTTCAAATTAAGCCCCCTCTGGTCTGACTGAGTAGCTCAGGAACCTGTGGCAGAGCTGAGATACTCCTGGGTTTGCTTATTCTTTTCTGCTGGTTTCTCACTGAGGGATATTTTGTAAAAGCAAAAATGGTGTCAGGGGATTTTTCTGCATGGGCACCCACTGGGGTCAAGAACATGGGCCAAAGATTACAGGGCAGCAGAGCCAAAATTTCCTTCTTCCCCATAGATATGAAAGAAAATATTCCAAGTGTCTGCGCCAGCTTCCCAAGCTTCAAGACCAACTGGTGAGCAAGGTTTCCTCACTACTCCAAACCTTTCATTAGCACTAAATTTTCTGTAAAATGAGAAAAGTCATTTCATGGAAGCAAAATAATACTCAGTCATATCGGCATCTCAGCTCCCAATCTCTGTTTTCTGTATCTCCATCAATATTCAAAGGAAAACAATGTGATTGTTAATTACAAACTGTTTTGAATGCATGAAAGAAACTGTTTCAGAGCGAGAGCTAGCCAGAGGCAGGAAAGCTGAGAATACGACGTGCACAGAACTGCTTTAAAGGGCAGAAAGTCCCTTTGTAATTAAGGCTGATGCAATCATTGTAACAGACACAAGGTGGAAACGTTACCTTGCTTAGCTTCCCACTTGCCTCCTCTCTGCCTGTTGAGTGTTGCTTTGGACTAGGTGGAAAATGCTGAAATATCAAGGGAGTGCTTTGCATTTCAAAGAAGTTAATGCATAAGTGATGTGATTCATTAGTCGTCTATGGATGTATTGGTGTTCCAGGGTCCACAGCTCTTATTGAAAGCCAGTGCTGCCCTGTGCTCATCTGCTGCTGCAGGTTGGAGGTGCTCAGGAAGCAAAAAGCCAGCTGAAACCTGGCAACTCAACCCTGGTGGGAAATAAAACAGAGCTGGACCCCGGTGAAACAGTTAATTCTCAAAACACAGTTTCTTTTCCCTACTCTAGATGATCTTTTTAATCCCACTGTGACCCAGCCCACCATGGAGCAAGCAATCACAACAACCTGACAATGTATAGGATGAAAGTGAAGTGCATGGCAGTAGACAGAGAAGGAGTCCAGATGTCCATGTCCACAGTAAATTGTAAACAGGTGTGGAGTGAGGTGTGCACAGTGTCCCCATGAACTCCAGGCAAGGCAGGAACAGGCACATACACACACACACACACACACGGAGAAAAGTTGCGTAGAGGTGGAACCACCAAGGGAAGATCCAGGCATTTGGCACGTGGGCGGCTGTGCTCACAGGGGAGAGATTCTCAGGAGGTCCTGGACCAGCCCTGGGCATCATGTGTTCCTGGGTTGTACACTCACAACACAGTTCTTAGCAGAAGGTCCCACTCAAGCAGGACCACACTTCTCCAAGCCCATCTGAGGCTGGAGAAGATATGGAGAATGGCAGTTCACAGCAGAACATCCGTGGGGCAGGAAACAGGGGACAGTGGCTGGAGCATATGTAGGAGAGCAGGGAGGAAAGAAAAAAGGTTGTGAAAGCCAGGCTGGATTACACACTTATACCCAAGGAGTGCTTTGGACAGAGCCATGTGGAGGGCTGTGGGAAGGTCCCAGGAGCCTAGGACAGCTTGCAGCACCAGTTCACGGTCTTCTGCTCATTAGCAGAGAGGGATTGCAGAGCTTAGTGTACTTGTACCTACCCAGGCAAGGACAGCTGTGCCCCTGCTACCTCTGACTCCCCTGACCTCTTCTCTGCTGGCACTGCTGCCAGAAATCTCCAGCACCCCATGGCCAGAGCTTCACACCTGCTGCCTTGCAGTTCCACCCACCCTGCAAACAGGGCAGCTGCCTGCTCTGCAGTTCAAAGGCAGCCTGCTTTCACCTGCCAGCCAGGTCGAGGCTAATTCAGAGGGAAGAAGATAGTGCAAGTAAGCATTTGTGGTTACTTTCTGTCTGATCTGCTGCCCATGGACTGCACAGGAGTCAGAAGCTCAGTGTGAAGGGGTTGGATGCAGGGCTCCTCTCACAGCTGAGCACTCCCTCCATGTTTTTCAGCCAAGGCTTCTTCCTTCAAGACAGTCAGTCTTCTCATTTTCACCTCTTAGAAACTACTCAGACGGGAATGTCCCTTTGCTCAACCCTGTTGTGCTCTCCCTGAGGGCCCCCCAAATGTTCGCAGACCCCCACAACTGCCTTTCTTTGCCCCTGCCCTGCTTTCTCACCCATATTACTAAGCCAAACCCCCTGGAGTCCTTTGCTCTTCCCTTTCCAGTCCATCTCCTCCAGTTTCATCTAATTGCCCTCACACTCATTCACACCCAGCTCCTCCTCCTCAAAAAGGAAGGCTTGTAAATGCATCAACTCCATCTCAGGGAAACACATCCGTGAGTCTGTCCCTCTCTCCCAGACGCACATCAACAACTCCATACGTGACCTGCCCCCTTCTCTCCCGGCTGGCTGCAATGCTCCCAGGGTGGTTTTTCTACTCCATATGAGCCGTGTCAGCATTGGTGCCTCCCAACAGCCCGCTCACAGCTCCCAGCCAGGAGGTCACCTGTCCCCTCCAGCTCCCAGCACAAGGTCGGAGGTGACACCGTGCTGAGCCAGTGGCTGCCTCTAGAACTGAGGTCTTGCTCTACATTGTGGCTCCGCTCCTCCTCCTCTGCTCACAACCTTCCTCCTACGGGAACGGTGACTAATGCTGATGGCAATGCTCCTCTCTGGCATGCATCATCCCTGTGCTCGTGGGTGCAGGCACATACGGGAGCGAGCGCGAGGGAGCGAGCGCACGGAGAGGGGGGAGTGCGCTTGCCAGAGTGTGAGACGGGCTGCGGGAGCCTGCATGTGACAGCGGGAGGGAGGGACAGCCTGGGGACCACAAGGGCATCCAGGCTGCCTCTCTGGACACAGACAGAGCTTAGGATGCAAAGGAATGTCCAGGTGGCACTTTCTATCAGGATGTTGCTCCCAGGGTTCTGCTAACCCAGAGTGAGTCGATGCACAGTCTTGAAGGAGATGGAAACACTGGGCAAACTGGGGAGATGAAGATGGCTTTCTCTTACATGAGAAACAGAGCGGGAGGCCATTTAGAACAGCTGAGACACTTAGAACAAGTCCTGTCTCAGCCCCTTCCTCACTTTCCCCCTGAGCAACACGTAATACTGCCACAGCCATTCTTTTTAAGTGGTCTCCCAGACTGCCATTCTCTCACCAGCTTGGTGCAGCTCCAGGACTAGATACGAGACAGACCATGCTGCACTGAGCCATCAGCTGTGAGTATGAACGCTGATATGTGGGAATAAGGAGACAAGGGGGTGGCCCAACATTGCCCAGCATCTCTTTCATAGGCAGCTGCATCACTCATGACATGTTAGACCCTCAAGAAAAGGAGCTGCTCTGGGTCAGAAACTTAGTTGACCCTTCCCTCCCTCAGCAGTCCCACCAGTCTCCATTTAGCCCCACACATAGAATTGGTTGTGGGGAACACAGAATACTGAGGGATGCAGGATGCTGAGGGAGGCAGCTCCAGGAAGCAGGATTACACAAACTCTCAACCCAGTCATGGGAAAGAGGTCTTCTTGTCTGCTGTTCAGGCCAGCCTTGGCTGCCCACCTGTAATTTGTCTGTGCACTGGTGTTCCCATGGAAGACTTGGATATTGCTCCTGAAGGCTGCAGGGATGTCCTTGCAGGATGCAGGAGGACATAGCCAGTGTCCATGACTGGGATGCTGCTGTGATCTCAGGCTCTGGCTGCAGGATCAGTACCAGCGTCCTCCCCACCAGATATGTTAAAACTCCACCTCTGGGATCTGCTCTCCCCTCAGGCTGGTATAGTATAGCATTGATAGCATTTGTAGCACCCAAAAACTGGCACTGGGGGCTCATGCCACATCTGCCTACTTTCAGTCAACCTGCCACCTACACATGGCAGGAATAGTCCTCATCCCCTCCTGTCAGCCCCTGGACCTCCTTGTCACCCTGCCAGCCACGGGGAGGGTGTCCCATGGGGGGCCAGGCAGCGCTCTTAAACACCACAGTTAACCATTGCCTGTATTTTCCAGGCACACGGGCATGTGGTTGGTTTTTACAAGCCCACTTAAGAGTGGAGGAAGGGGTGAGCTGCCGGCTGCTGTGCCGGCGTCCCCGTGGGCTCCGGCGCCCCACACTCCAACCGCAGCCTGGCGAGCCCAGAGTAATGGCCTAAAGAGTGGTGGGGAGAGCCAGAGCAGCCTGCTAATGCGAGCAGAGCAGACAGCGAGCGCTGCCTGTGCCCCTCATCCTCCCCCCTCCTCCTCCTTTCGCCAGAGCCAAGCCTAGAGGGGGAGCTCAGGGAGTCTGGTTTTCTCTGTCCCTCAAGGAGAGAACCTGACAAGGCTGGATGGAGAGAGGTTCAGGTTGAAGCCTCTCCCACCCTGCATCCCAATGGTGATAGCTCCAGTACAGCTGTTCATTTCCCTGCCCTTGCCCTGCCAGCTTCATCTGATCCACGCTCAGGGAACAATGTCCTGGAGCAGTGAGGAGGGCAGCAGGATTGGGCCTCCTCAGCTAGCTTTGAGGCTGGGAGCCATTTAATTGACTGAGGATTTTAATTACCTGTGCACTGGATAGAGCCCGTGGGGAAAAAAGTGATGGGCAGTCAGCTGGACCAGCAGGTACAGAACAGGGAAGGTCATTGCTGAAGGTTTTCAGAGCAATATTTTGGAGCAAATGCCACTGAAAATGCACCTAACAGGTGCCTTTCTGCACACTGTGCGTCCACGGGCAGGTATGAGCCATCAAATGTGGCCCTCTTGCACCTTTCCTTCTGCAACACTCACCAGGCAGACCCTACACAGGGCTGGAAACAGCACCTCATCCTGACAGATATCCTGAGCCTTTGAAGACTTGATGTGGATGCCAGAAGGAGCAATTCACTGACTGGTAACTCAGGCTGTAGAGAAGGAACTCTTTCTGCTTGACTGGAAGGAAACAGAGTGGCAGCTGTTGGCAGCTGAGGGCATGAAGAGGTGGCCCTTAGGGACATGGTCTAGTGGTGGACTTGTAGTGCTGGGTTAACTGTTGGACTTGATGATCTTGGCCTTTTCCAACCTAAACAATTCTATGACTCAAGTCCATGTTACCAGGCAGGAGACAGATTCAATGGTCGCAGACTTGGCCCTCCCAATTTTTAGAAGAGCTTTGTCTTCATAGGAAATGGGGATGGATCCAGAGCACAGAGGGCAGAGATCCCTTACCCAAGTCCTGCCCAGGTCTCACCAGAAAAAACAACAGGGACAAGTTTAGAGATGCTGAAGACATTCAAGCCTCTGTTTGCAAAGATTCAATCCATAACAGTCAGCAAATGTCAAGGCTGCAGAGCAGCATCAGTGTTGACTTGGAGGATTTCTCAAGGCCTAAAGAATTCCCTCAAAAGCTCCCAGACCTCAAACCCCAACACTAACCCCCAGACCACCAATGGCAGGTATCATTATGTGGCAGCAGTGGTGATTTGTCACATAAGCCTTGTCCATTAGCAGCAGGATGGAGCCTCAATCAGGAGTTTTTATGGAGGGTTCTGAGCGGTTTTTGGCACCTGCTGTTTGGAACAGAAACACGGTCCTCACAGGCTGCTCCAATCATAAAAATGGATGGGAGAAATAATAAGTGTTCCTCAGTTTTTGGCATAAAAGCACACATAAAGGAGGAAGAAAAGCACCTCAGCCCAGGTGGCAAGGACAGAGCATCCACTGAATCCTCCAGTGCAGGTCCCCATGCCCCCAGGCTCACCACAGCCTGTCCCCCATCCTCATCCCTCACCACATCCAACCATCACAATGGGGGCGTATTTCCCAGGCAGATCTCATCCGGAAGGATCTCAAGGCCTTTGGCAGCTGCTGCACCACAAGGCATTTTCCCAGCTTCTACATGAACGTCTCCATTCCAGGAGAGCCCATAAACAGCCGGCAGCGGTTTCGGCAGCAGGGCAGACGCACGCTGGAAGATGCTGCCTGCCAATTCAGCAGTGCAAACTCCTCAGAGGGGTCTGCTGCAAGCAGAAAGCTGGCCAAATCCTGCTTATCTGATGGGATCTACCAACATCCCTGCTCACAGAAGTACGACTTCAGGTTTTTTTGTCAGCTGATGATATGAGGCTGAAATGAAGATAAATGAGAGGAGGAAAAAAAAAAGGAAGAAAAAGAGAAATCCCTCCTCAAAACACATTGAAGTCAGGATAAAAAGCAACTCAGCTACAAGCTCTTCTTTTTTTCTTCTCCCCAAACTTTGGGAACTCAGATGTGGGTGTGAATATCACTTTAAGGATTTATGAAATTACACATGGCCTCACCTGTCAGCATGCCAAAATCTGAATGTCGGTTTTAATTACACCGAATATTTTACTTTCTTATGCAGAGGCATAATCAATTATCTTATTTAAAGGCATTACGATAATGTGTGTGTAAAATGGAGCCATTCCCTGTATTGCATTAGATTCTCTAATTATAGGAGAATGTTTGGAGCTAAAATGTCAGCCTGTCATCTGGCGGGTGTGTAATTCATGATCTGCATTTGCCAGCACGGATGGAGCTGACAAAAATTGCATTCATTCTCTTCCACTGCTTTGGCCTCAAATTTGCCTGGCCTGGAGGTGACAAATCCCACCCTGTCTCCCTTCTGGAGCACAGTGAATCCATCCCGCCCTGTGATGGGTGGATGATGCTGTGAGGAGCTGAGTTTGACAAAGTCTCTTCTATTGGTGGGTGTTTCTTAGTTAAATCTCAGCAAGCGCAGGGGTTGAGTGTGGGGTTATATACCAAGCTCTTGGGCAGTGTGGAGCTGTTTGGATGTGATCATGAGCTCAGCAAATGCTTCCTCATGTCCCACATGGCAGGAGGAGACCGAGGCGTGAGCAGAGCTGGAGGCAGAAGACAGAACCCACCAGGGACTTCTCAAAACACCCTCATCTGAATTACGAATAATGAAAGCCCTCCAACTCTCAGTTATTAAAGCAGAGGGATTAGATAAAAATAGTGTGCTTGTTTCTTGGGATTTTAGTCCTTTCTCTAAGCATTACCCAAGTGAAAGCAGCCTGGATGGCTTCCATGTCTCTGTTTTGCAGGACAGTTCCTGATCACATCCACAGTGTCACTTCTAGGTGAGCAACCATGCAATGGGAGGAGAGAAACTCCTTTGACTTGGGGCAGGGCAAGGATGAGCTTGGGGTTTTGGAAATTATAAAGCTTTCTCAGTAAATGATAAATTCTGCTGTGAGATTGCTGTGAAAGCACTGAAACAGTGATTGTGATCCCTACAAGGCAAAGGGCAGTGAGAAGCATCACCTGGAGGTGACACCTCAGCAGCAGCAGCATCCCTAAGGGGGTGGTCCTGATAAAGGAAATGCAGCTGATGGCTGTGCCATTAGCCAAAGGGACAAATCACACAGGGGAGTGCCATTGCTTTGTCCAGCTCCAGACAGCACCTACCCAGTCACCCCAAAAAGAGACACTGTAGGACCAGACATGGGCCATGGACAGTGCAACCTCCTGGTCTGTCCCTGTGGCCCAGCTTTCAGACCAGGCCACCTTCTGGGTTTTCTGCAGTGACCTGGGTCCCTCTCTTCTTCCTGCATCACCTCTGCCTTCCCAACCCTCAGTTCCCAGCACCGCCTTCCCTGCATGCAGGTATCCTGATGCAGGCATTGTCCCAAAGCTGCCAATGACCCGCACAATGCCATTAAGAGGCTTATTAAAAAGTGATGCTCCAATTTAACACCTATTAGCCAGCACAGTGCCCTTTAACAGCATGGGGGAACCTGCAAATGGAAGCCCCAGCTCCCAGCAGAACCCTAAGCAGCTGAGTTTAACTTTATGGCTCCAATTAGAGCAACACTAAAGCAGCACCGGTGCTGTGGATTTATTAACACTGAGCCCATCCCCAGACTGCTGCAGGCCAATGCTAACAGCATGTACAAGTGGGTGCTTTGCCATCCGTGCCCACACCACCATGATACCCCATCCCCTACAAGGGTAGGATTTGGGGAACTTCTAGGGAAGGTATGATGTCAAACAAAGTGGGATCAAGGAGGGCACAAGCCAAACCCATCCCCAGTGGTTGCTGCAATTTGAGTTTCCTATTTTGTGGGATCTGACCAGCTGGTAGGATGCTAAGGCAAAGCAGGGGAATGCCTCTCTGGGTCTCAGATCTTCCTTTGGTCTGGATGAGCAGGGCAAGAGTGGGAGGGAGAACAGCCGCCTTCATACGCGGTTTGGAGATGTTTAAAGAGCCTGTTTGTTCCAGAAGGTTTATAGGCCGCCTTTGCCTAATAAAGTAATTTTTTAGCATCTTGCGTCACCCTAATTACTTGTCACAATAACGAGAGACAGCCCTCGTGGGGTGTGCTCCCTGGCCCAGCCAGGGGCAGGCACAGCCAGTTGGGAGAGACAGCGGGATGCACAAGTCTGCAGAGAGTACGGAGACTTGGCATCATGCATTCCCACCCCTCATCTGCAGTATTTGAGGTCATTTCCCCATGCACCTGCTGTTTCCCATTTCCTCATCACCACTCCCCAAAGCAAAAGCACAAACACCTCAGGAGGGGCCCCTCTTGCCCGGGTTGTGTTGCCAGTGGGAACCTTTGCCAGCTGCCGGCATGGGAGCAGCTTTTCAGCACTGTGCTGCTGCTCCAGGACCGCAAACATCCTCTCCCTGGGACAGAGGAATGTCCCCGGGCCTGAGCCACTAATGCCTGCTAAGGAGAGCCAGGGAAAGGCAGGACAGCAGGACCAAACAGGTCCTATTTTGGACCCTCCAGCAGCACATCATCCCCTAAGCAAACCACCCATGGGGCTGCAGTCACCCCACAGCAGCTCCTACATGCCCCAGGGAGCAGCCCCTGCCCACATCGCTGCCTGCGCCAGCAGAGCAGGCAGCACAGCTCCCACAGTGCTGTCTCTCCCACCCTTCTCAGGCTGCTGTGAAAGCCCAGGAAGGATCTGATCGCTGCAATTTTCTCCCCATCCCCACCACCGCTGGCTCATCAGCCAGTGTGCCCCTGCCAGCACCGTCTGTCATTTCCTCACCATGAACAACATCTAACAGCTCTTTTTCCCTCTTCATTCAGACAAACAAACAAACAAACCAACCGTTCCAGGCCTTTGTAGCAAGAGGAAAATCAGTAGCAGGTGAAAGCAGATTTTAATGAGACCAAATTGTTCCTAACATAGCCTAGGAACAGCAGTTCCTTTCCCTCCCTTTTGCTGTTCTGTGGTTTGAGTGGGTAAAAAGCAAATTATCATGGGGAATGCAGAAGGTTTTCCTGAGCAAAGTGCAGGTCTAAAGGAGAGCTGGTTCCAGGCATCTGTGTCCCCACTTGCTTCCTGCATGGACTCCCCCATCATTCATCCTCTGTCTGTCCTCCACGGACTGAATCCAGTATTTATTTATGTGCAATGCTCCACAGAGTAGGAAGTTTTCAGGCTGAAACCCAAAAAACTCATTCCAATTCAACATGAAATGTTTAATTTCATTCTCTCATTACTTAACTTGTTTTTTACACTTAAAAAAAAAAAAAAAAAAAAAAAAAAAAAAAAAAAAAAAAAAAAAAAAAAAAAAAAAAAGGAAAATCAATGGCAAACATCAAACCTCCAACATTTGGGAACAAAAAGTCTCCAGTTTGGGTTCCGGAGAGGCTAACGAACCGCCTGGATGTGGTCACATGCTGCCCAAGAAATGCCTCATCTTCGAGCCAAACCAGGGTGTTTGACTTGAATTCATTAGTTCCTTTTGTTCCTCCTGCCACTATTTTCTCTGCATTTGTTTACATGAAGAAAATCCCCCCCTTCCCATTCCCCAGCTCTTCTCACATATTAGAGGAACATTATGGGATATTTATAGCTCAGCTGAGCTTGCTAAATGCCTTCTTCTAGGAAAATAGTTCATCAAAGTGTCTATTTTGACTCTTTGTTTATTCTCTCTTGCCCATCTGTTCCTGCTTCCGTTGCTGGAAGCCCATCACCACCTGAGTGAGAACAGGCATGGGTGCACAGCTCAGTTTAGGGAGGTCACCTGGCTTAGGAAGAAACAGCAAGTGCAAACACAGCTCTGCCACTGGCTTTGTGGACACCCCTTCAGTGCCACTGAACAGCAGCATGCCCTTGGTGTCCCTGCACAGCAAAACTTCTTCTGTGCCATCGAATGCCTGCAGCCAGCCTGGGCACAGCAGGGAGATAAACCAGCCCCCAGTTAAGCCAGGACTAGCTGAACTAAACACCCCACTGATGGGGGAGCCAGGGCTATGAGTGGTTGTGGGGCAGCTCAGATGGGAATAAAGGGACTTGCAGAGAGGTTTGCCATGCTCTGAGGGAAATCCCAGTCACTTGGAGCAGTTTTGGCTGCATGACAGACAATGCACTCTCCCTGCAGGAGGAAGACAAACGTTTTAGCTGGCTGCACCCATTTATAGCACACTGGGCCATGCAGAAATGGACCCCCTGGGCACATAGAGCAACGTGCCAATGCCACCCTGGGTGGGAAAGAACATCCCCCGGAAGAGAATGCTTTGTTGCATGGCTCCACTTTCACTGAAAGCCTGGCAAACTTGACAAACTTTGAAGAAAAGTCCTTGTGCCCTCAGGCTGTGGAGCCAGCTGTAGTGTTTGTGAAGCAGGGAGGGGAATGCCTCTGAGAATCCTACAGCAGCACAGGAGGAACAGCCAAAAGTGGGAAGCCTCTGCTTTGTTCCACAAGAGATTATTCAGGTAGTTTCAGAAAGGTGACAGGAGTGCTAGCCTGTTCCCTGTCCCCAGGGTAGCTCTGGAGCCACATCTGTACAAGCACATCTGGCAGGTGCCCCTTAGAGCAAAAGCTGTGCTGCCCCCGAAGTCAGAGCTCTGACGCATCCCACCAGTCCCCCTGCACCCCCACCTATGGCCACATGGCCAAAAGTTTCTTTGCTCCCCTTTCTCCTAATACATAGAAGGGAAATATCTGAGATCACTGCAGTTTTATTGTCAGATTTGGCAGCCTTTTCATATTTGCTTGGATTGAGAAATAAATTGAATTTGGTTTTCTCCCGCTGACTCAGTTATTTGTTATAGGAATAAGCATGTGGTAATGGATTAGACAGGGGAAAGAGATTTCTCTTTCAGGCGTGTGCACAAGGTGGGATTTGCCATGCCCTGTCCCACATTTTCCTGGCATGGTTTGCATCATCAACGACTTTGCAAGCACTTTCCCCTCATTATCTGGCCACAGCTGGATGTGGGACTTTTTCATGGCACAGTTGTGCTTCTTTCCCCAAATTCTGCAATGTTTCAGCGCGGAAGAAATTTAACCAACAGTGAAGTCATTTTCTAAATCTGCTCCCCACCCATATCCTCCCCTCTCCCTTAGTCCCCCATCAGTCACTTTGCTGGAAACAGTGCAAAGCACTTCTGGGTCTCCTCAGCAACTACCCTGACTGAGGAGCTGTCAAGCTCCCTTTGCCCTTCCATTTTCTATTTGTGCAGACTGGGAGCAGTACTTGACGTCCTCTGCATCCCAGCCACATCCTTCCCACCTCTCTGCTCACAGCAGGGCCACACCACACCACCACCAGCCCTGCAGGGACTGTGGCAGTGAGAAGGGCAATATATGTGAAATTAACCCCTGGATTTGCCCACCAGATTTGGCATTTCTACACTTCCCACCCCTGCATTGCTGCTTCATTCAAGGTCTGGGCATTCCCAGTTTTCCTCGGGTGTCCCCAGCCCACCTGGGGGCAAACAGAGCCCCCCTAATTCCCAGGCATGCTGGAAGCAGCAGAGCCCAGCTCTAGCTCCCCAACATCCCTCCTCCATAGCACTTGTGCGAAGTTTTCATCTCTTCTGTCGCTGGCACTTGATGGGGATGCGGGTCGCTGCAGCATCCCTGAAGCCACAGCACACTCTGCAGGCACTCACACCACAGCACCGACCCCAAACCCTCCACCATGTCCCTACCCATAAGTGTCGGAGCCTCTCCATGTGTCCCTAGGGATGGGGACTCCTGCAGAGGAATCTGTGCCCACACCCAGCACAGCAGCTGCTGAGAGTTGGGGCCACGTCCACAGACACCAGCAGGCAAAGCATCAGACAGAGCCCATCGCACTATTCTCCCACCTGTCCCAAAAGTTCTACAGCCCCACCACATTACCTCTTTACAAATCACCAGGCATTCAGTGCCTGCAGCCCCCACAGTGGGATTTGGCAGCTGAGGGCAGCTGCTGCAGGGCTTTGCCCCTTCTGATGCTCATCCCAGCTGCAGGGCTCCAGCACGGCACAGCCATGGCTCCGCTAATTCTATCAGCATAAACATGGTTTATAGGGCTGCCATTTCCATGTGTCAGCTTTTCTAAATCACCCTGTGCAGTGCTCTCCATCCCTCACCAGAGCATCAGCCCCTCTCCTGAGGACAGAGATGCTGGGAGATCCCCCTCAGCAGTGAACAGCACTAAGGGAAAGTTCATGTCTGGCAGGGATGGGACAGGCAGGAGACACTGAGAGCAGCCTCCAGCAAGGAAACCTCCTACACCAGCCAGAGGTCAGGCCAGCCCTTCCACATCCCTGGGGCACATCCTGCAGGGGAGTATTTAAGGGAAAATACAATCAAGCAAGCAAACAAACAAAAAATCCCCCAGAGAAAAGAAAATACAAGCTACACAGCTCTATGAGGAGAAAACCAGAACAGCCACAACCCAAAACCGTGCCAACCCAACCCAGCTGCTGCTCCTGCCCACCCCTCACAAAGCTTTTTTGTTTGTTTATTTGTTTGTTTTGTGGGGTTTTTTTGTTTTTAATACTCTTTTTTCAGTTGCCCCAGGCATGCCCAGTACCTGCTCTCAGTCAGGGCAAACACCCCGTTTTTTGAGCTCAAGGCCACAGGAAGCTGAATATGAAGCAGCTGTGGCTCCTCACTCCCTTGCCAGGCCCAACAAGCCCCTCACATCAGTGGTTTCACCTGCAGAAACCTGGTCCCAGTTCTTGGGTATCTCCCTGTCCCAGTGCCAAATGTCCCAGTGCAGGGAAGGAGGCCAGAGCTTGCCAGAAAGCAGCAGCATTTCTGAGCAGAGCTCTTGCAAAATTCCCATCCTTTGACAGACAACGTGCAGCAGAAGCAGCCTCAGCGTTCCCACTTTGGAGGAAAGGAGCCACCAGGCAGACGGAGTCTCTCGGCAATGAAGTGCTGCCGTGCAGGCTGGCAGGAGCCAGCCAGGATGCTCCTAAAGAGCATCCAGCAAGCCTTAATAACATAAAGCCTGGTGTGGTGGCAAAGCCCTTGGCTGTGATTCCCATCAGGAAGGCTGAGGACTGGGAGAGACACTGTGGAGTGTGCCAGGGCTGGACCAGTCCCATTGATGGCTGCTGTGGGGTGACTCTTGATGTCTGAGGAAGCCCCGTCAAAAAAAGGCGTGTGAGTGGCCCCTGGAGACAATGGGGATGATGGAGGCTCTGGGGAGCTGAGCACTGGGGAAATCTGGCTCCAGTGAATCCACATGGGGGAAACGTGGGATGCCAGCTCACTGCCTGAGGGTCTGAGCCTTCAGAGACACACGCGTGGGGGTGAAAACCCACTGCTCAGTTTGCACTTGCTGTTGGAAGCGGTGGGGTCCCCTGGGCTCCTGTGTCCTCCCTGCTGGAGCCCCACACTGCCAGGAGGGGAGCTCACCACCCTCTTGGGGGTCCCCTCACTGCCCCCATCACAGCCTGCATCGCCCAGAAGCTGACATCTTCAGGGCACCACTCCCAAAATCTGTCCCAGATGTGGAAAGCTAAACAACTAAACCAGCAAAGGGACTTTGTTGCTGCAGCAGGGCCCTGTCCACCCCTCGTGTCCCAGCTGGGTTGAGCCTCCACTCATGTGTCTTTCAGTGATATTTAAAAATAGAAATAATAACAACCTCTGCTCTCTTTCCTGCCTGGTTGGAGAAATAGCTTAATTAGTTAATAAGGGGTTTAATTTGTTTGGGAAGCTGTGTGAAGAACTTGTAGAGGGCAAGATAAGTCAGTAAGTTGAAGAAACAAGCCTTAGAGGTAGGCTGGGACCAGCAGGGTGCCCCAACTGTGAACTGACCACATTCTGCAGAGAGACCCAGCTCTGCCTCTGACCTCATAAAGACTTCCAGAACAGGCCTGAGGAGCTTCTTTTGGTGGTGCAAGAGTTGTGTCTGGGCAATTCAATGGTTTTTGGTTCACTTCACAATTTCTGCCCACCTCAGCAGTGTGGTTGGATCTCAAGCAAGGTGCTGCTGGCCTCAGACACAGGGGTCTCCCCTTCTCTGCACTGAGATGTGGGGCTCCCATTATTCCCCCAGCTCTGGGGAAAGGAAAGGAGGTGACCAGAGGACAGCTCTTTATTCCCATACATTCAAACCCATCGACAATGAGATGTTGACTCCTGGATGTGGATTTCAAAGTCTTTGTCTCTAAGGACACTGGACTTGCACACCTGGGGACACTGCCCATATCTCTTGTGCCCCTGTCCCACCTGTAGTGGCAGGATCTGGCCCCCCAACACTCAGTACCTTTGGCCAACAACTGGCTAGGGCATGTGCTGTCTCAGCAAACTCCTGCCTGATCCAAAGCAACCTGGCAATTGCTTATTCATTGCAACGTTTGTAAAGACATAAAAATGGGTCTTTATATGGAGTCACTGCCATGCTGCAAGAAGAGCCTTCAGCACTCCTCATCCCCAAGCCTGGGACAGGAATGGAGGACCTTGTGATGGTAGCCGAGATGCTGTGGCAGTTATGGTTCTCAGGAATGTCCTCACAGCCCTGGCTTCTGCTGGAACTTGTTGAGGGTGAGCTCTTATGCCTCCTCAACCCTGCTGAGCACCAGCTGATATCCTAACAAGGGGAAGGGGTAGTGCTGGGCTGCTGATAAAGCTAGGAAGAGGGAAGGCTCCTGGAGTCCACTAAGAGCCACACTGGGGGTTGCTGAAGGAGCCAAAGGCTTCTCCCCAGCTACTCAAGGCAAAGCAACAGCAAAATTGTCTTTCTTCCCCTATGGCAGCTCTCCATGTCCCGTTTGGGTGTCATTATAGGTAATTCCCTTCTTGATGTCTCGTCAGAGGTGGGGGAGGGAGGCACCATTTCAAGGAAAGACAAAAGGGCTCTTTCTTCATCAGCATTAACCTCAGGCAGCTCTCGAGAAAAATTCTGGGCAATTAGTAGAGCATAAGAAGATTTATAATTGAAATCTAGTTTGTAGCACTACAGGCGGCTCCCTCAAAAGACATTTCTCAGAGACCAAAAAAAGGGGAAGAAAATAATAGAGAGAGACAGAGGGGGAGAGGGAACTAGTTAAAGAGTTTTAAAATTTCACTGAAAACTCCATTTAGTTTAACATTGCATGATAGCTTTCATAATTCAGAACAAAGTGCAAAGCTTTTTAATGAGGCCATTAATGACCCTTTAATTTACTCCACCAGGGCTGAATTCATAAAACATTTATGTTCCATTTACACAGGATTTTCCTGAGACTCTTCGGGGCAAGTCACCATCACAGAGCAGGTGGGATGAAACAGGATTCTTCTCTTCTGTTACCACTCTGCTTCACCCCAGCACAAAGCTCCACATGTGCCTTTTAATTCTGCCAGAGGAGCTGCAGGGACTCAGGAGGGAGAAGAGCCATTTTTTACTCTTCTGCATGGTAAATAGATGCAGAGTGCTCTCTTGGATTTCTGCTCTAGGAACAGTGAAACTCTTTCTAAGATCAAGCCAAGGCATCAAAAACCAGCCTTAAAAACCATATTTTTAAAAATAATTTAAAATCATTTAAAAACCAGCCCAGCTCCAATTCATTACTCATTTGTGATATCAGATTTGCTCTTGGGGTAGCACTGTTGATCCCAGAGCATCTGGGGAAATATGACCCCTCCCCAGCTTTCCAGGCTGCTCCCCACACTTTGGGTAGTAATGGAGAAAAGGATGGGGGTTGGCTGAAAGAATGCAGGTACATAGGTGAGTGCTGAGGCTGCTGATGCTGACTGCTCTGTTTGCTGGTGAGAGTGGGCTGGGCTGGGAGCTGCTGCCAGGCTGAGCAGAGGTGCCTGCTGAGCTGTTAGTAGAGGTAGTCACTGAGATTATCTCTTGGCATCTTAGTATCTCCTGCCCCAGAGCTCTGGGAAGCTCAGAGACCTGCCAAGGGCACATAGGGCAGCACCCTGAGGTGAGAAAGGGCTGGTTCATAACACACATTCAGCTCTCCCTGAAGGCCACACTTGAGCTGCAGGTGATGCTTCAGTCTGGTTGTCCCTTGACCCAAACTGAGCTATTTGTCTCTCCTTGTGGTTTTTTTTTTCCTTCTGTTACAGATTGCAGGCAGGGAGAGACACCTCAGAATGCTTAATTGCTTGTATTGGCTGAAACATCTCTTTTTATTAAAAAAAACAAACAGGTCTTCCTACTTTATTCCAAAGACCTCACTCTCATTTCTTCAGTAAATGTCAGTTTCTGAACATCTTCATATAAAAAGAGCCATTAATCATCACAACAGGGTTCACAGCATCTTAATTTTGCTTTGTCTAGCCTTCTCATCTGCTTGCTCAGCTTCAGGACTTTTAAGCAATTCTGATCTGCTTCTGGATTTGATGTAAGGAGGGTTTGTTGCACTAGCAGACACAATATTTGTGGCAGAATCGGGAGGGCTAAGGTGTCAGCCCAAAAGAATCAGTCCCCCAAAAGCCTCTCCAGAGAGAGACAGGGAAGACACTCTCAGGCTCTTGGCAGAGTAAGAAAGTTGGAGCCCACTGGAGAGCAACAGTCCATGTCTGGTTGTCTGTGGAGCTGGATGTCCCTGCAACCTGTGTCTGCTAAGGCATGCAGATACAGGCTCTGAAGGAGCTGCATTTTCCATATGACTTGCTCTCTCCCACTCAAATACAGGTTTGGCTGTCACTCTGCTTTCCTTCTTCACCCTTTATTCTGCTGACGCAGGTTAGAAACCTGGTGGACCATCGAGGTACTGACACTGCTTGCGTCCATACGGTTCATGAGTCATCCTCCTTGTTTCACAACTAACAGGACTGCTGACGCTGATGCCCTCAGAAAGGACACATCAGCAGGAGCATCAGTACCTTTGAAACCGTCACCACTCATCAGCAGTGGGCTGTGTGCACATTGGTTTGTTATTGTAGGGTCTCTTGTGTGCACTGGGTTCTGTGCACCAGGCCGGTGGTTGTAGGGTCATTTTTAACTTCAGGGGAAGGAAGCAGAGAAAAAGATTGCTTGACCTACTTGGATCATTCATGCAGAACTGCTCTGCAGTGTAGGGTCAAGTTTGTCAGAACACTTACGTCACAAAAAGAAATTATGGCCAAAAGAAACTTTAAACATAGACAAGGAAAACAATAACAAAACCCCACAGGTATACACTCAAATGGAGAGAAAAAAATGGACACAATTTTTCAAATATTCCAAGTGATTTTGGAATCTCACACTCAAAAGTGATCTGAGCACTAAAAGCACCAGGACACTGACAGGACTAAAAGGGAACTGGTCCCAGTTCAAATCCAAAGTGTCAGTAATGCAAGTGATGTTGCAAAAGAACAGTGAGTGGGAACCAGCAGCAAGAAGTGGAGGCAGAATGGAAGTGGTTGTCCAAGGAACCAGAACACCCGGCAGCAACATGTTACCCACTCTGAAGGGATGCTCTCCATCCCAGCATGGAGGTGGGATGTGCTTAGGTGGATGCATTTTGTGAACCACACTGGCAGGAAAAGTCAAATTTCCTTGCTGAAATCACCAAAGGAAAATGAAAAGGGAGGAGGTACAAGAGCAGCAGTGCTAAAGGGAGCCCATGGATGGAACTCATGGGATCATTCCTGGGATGGTGCCTGGTACAGAGACAGCTGACTGACAGAGAGCAAGGAAAGGAGCCAGATCTGAGCAGCACAGGGACCTCCTGCTGTCCCACAGATCTGCCTGCAGACCCGAATGCTCCAGGGGCTCTCACTCCCTTCAGCTCCATCAGCAAACAGCTCCAGGAACAAACTGTCTTAGTTCAACTGTTATTTGATTTCCAGAAACATCAACATCCCATTCAAATGGGACCCCAGATTGTTTACTAAGGAGAGGCTGCCGTTTAGTTAGAAACACATGGGCTCTTATTATATTTCCCTGGGAAAAAAAACAATGGTTTAAACTAAAGGGGAAAATATTCAGTAAAAATCAAAAGCTGCATTCACACACATAGAGGCTTTGATGTTTCGTAACCACTCAGTTCCTTACTCCTCCATTCCAGTTTTCTGGTTAGCACATCTCTATTTACAAAGACCATCTCTAAAGAAGTCTAGAGCCAAGGACTTGGGTTTGCTAAGGTTACCCATCTTGATAGTCATATGGGGTCAAGACTTGCAGGCTATGAAGTACAGGCAGGCTCTTGAAACTTCCAGAGTTTGCATCAGTATCTTAACATCTGCAGGTAGCTCACGCACCTCCAGGGCTCCAAGAGCCAAGACCCTTGAAAGCATGCAGTACTTGAAGCCAGAAGACACACCACCTTTATAAGGATCTTCTTGTATTTTGGCTAGAACCAGAAATGCAGAGTTTCAGACACACTGAAAGACCCCTGCAATATATCCATGAGTGACCCAAGCTCCTCTGAGCAACTCCAGATCTCTTTCCACCATTGTAAGTGAGTGCACAGACACCTGAGGATCCTCATGCATCCACTTTCCTGCTTCTGCTTTAAAACCTGCAGAAGAGGGAAGCTGAAATACTAAAAGCCTCAATTTGGTTCCTTTGACAGGCCCCAGGCTGTGGGCCAATGCTCACAAGGTGTCTGTCCTACTGATGGTGTTGATGCTGTCTGAAAATCAACATGGTTTCACAGCCAAACCAGAAGGTACAAACAGGGAAGGATCAGCAGGCCTGTGGGAATGCCCTGTTTTCTTCAGTATGGCTGCTGCATCTTCTTATCAAGACTATCTGATACACTGATGTCATGCTAGTAATGGTATAACTCTATATCAGCCTAATGGCACAATGGGTTTACAAAAGGAGCAGCATATGCAGAAATACACATTCATGCTTGCTAATCCTTCATAAGCCTGTAATCCTGATTTTCTTTTCCAAATAATAAGTGCAGATCTATTAAGACCCTATCACTAGCTGCATGCTAAATTCCCCTCTTCCTGCCTGGAATCTGCAGTGCACCCTACATATGGTGGGGCAGGGTGATGGCATGCCATCCCCACAAGCTCTCACCCCCCTGTAATGATGACTGGAGTGGTCCATGCTTGACAATCCCATCCTGGAGTTTCTCCCTCACCTCTACCATGGGAAGCACATGGAAGCAGCCACAGCTTCACTGCCAGTTCACTTCCTTTCTGGAGGGTCTGAGGATGCCTTCTAGAGGGCATTTCTGCATCAAAATGAAATACATTTATTCACAGGCATGTAAGTAAGCAAGGGGATAACCAGCAGTGTTTGACAGCCTCTTCCATCCAGTCCTGGCAGAGTTTTCCATCCCCTTCTTGCCGATGGTGTCCAAGCATTGCCAAATCCCCACCTCCACCAGCATCCCCAGTCACAGACAGCTACTTCCAGGGAGTCTTGATATCAAATGTTTCATAACCACTCCAGCCACTTCATACAAACAACGTGGAAACAACCCTTCCAGGAGTGACGAAGTAATAGTCACTAATTACACAATTAATTTTTCTCTGACACTAATAAAAAAAATTACTTTTTGCTACAAAGGAGGAGAAAAAAAAAGAATCTAAGGATTTGTTTAATTAAAACTACAATGTATTGGAAAACCAAGTAATTCTAATGCTGAGATTGTATAATTAGTAATTAATTACCTACAGAAATGACACTTCCTTTTCTTTAAAGCTATTCATTCTTCTTCTTCATGTTTTTCTTTTTTTATTTGCATGCAACTGTCTTCAGGGCACACAAATCATGGGAGTGAATTTCTGGATGGCACAACAGCTACCACTCTGGCTCTGTGTACCATTCTTTACTTATGGGAAGTTGTGCTGTACCCTCACCTCTCACATCCCTAGCCCCACTGAGCACCAGTCGCAGAACTCCCTTCCCAGTCTGCCTCTGCCCATAACAGCTGCTCTTCATACTGACATCCCAGCAAAGTGGGCAATGGGGCAAATTGTGACTCCAGCCCCATGAAGATCCACTGGGACAGAGTTGACAGCAGAACAGCTACAGCCTTCTGTGGAGGGAGTCAAGGCATGGACTGTTAGCCCAGTGTTATATATATATATTATGCTTATAAGTCCTGATGTTAACCAATGTTATATATATATTTTAAGTATTCATGTATTCACAGCTATAAAGGCCTTTTCTCTACTTGAGCTAAATTGTATAACTGTGACCTATTGTCCCAGAAGGCTTTTTATTCATGTTAAATGGGTTCTGAGATTAGAGCGCTCCTTGGTAGTAGGTACAGAAGTATTCTGGAGGAGACAGGAGAAGATGGATGGTTGTATTGAGGCTCAGCACAGAAACCAAAAACAGGAGAATGAAGCAGCTCTGCAGCCCAGCTGGCTTCACATCTGAAAAATCAGCTGTTGGGTTGGAGACAACAGTGCCCAGCACACATCCCTCACTCATTCACAGGTCCCCAGTTCTGATACCTCCGACTTCCCTTAGTGATCCCTCACCACTCTCCAGTCCCCTCTGTTCCCATACCTGTGAGCAAGGGAAAGTGAGCCAGGTTGGCCTCTGTGGTGCTGCCCACGGTGGTGCTCCATGCTGTGCCTCTGACAGGCTCTTCCACCCTACCCTGCTCCTCAGGAACAGTGTGACTCCTCATACTGCCCCTCATAAACAGTAGGAATGGTCACTGACTCCCTGGTACTCCCAGGAGCTTCCAGCGCCATCACTGGGCCCAGATGTACCCTGGCAGCTTCTAATTAATATTCGAGGGGAAACACAAACTCCTTGGAAAAAGCTCTGTATCAGCATCCTGCGAGGAGCTCCTGCACCCTCACCCCTCCTTTCCCAGGCCAGGAGATGACTGGAAATCACATCAGTGAGACTGGCAGATCCGATCTTAACCTTTACCAAGGCTGGGGGATCCCTCTGATTTCAAGTCTTATGGTCATATGGCACAAGCATGTTCCCAGTCTGTCTGTTCATTCCCAGTGCACATCAAGGACAGCCTGCAGTTCCTCAGAGACATGTTACCTCCACAATGCCTCGTGAAGAAACTAGGGCAAGGCTGGCCTGGGCGCTGGTGCCAGGATGCACAGTGGTGGCCAAGGATGCTGCTGTCCCCTCACCGACTCTGATACTCCAGTCACTCCGACACAGTCAGGGTGGAAGCGGCAGAGAGCTGGCTGCTGGCTGTTACACTGGTGCCAGATGGTGGATGAGATTAAAAGAATTTGATTTTCAAATAATCCATAAACCTGGCTGAGCTAATGTTGTTTCATATGCATTATCTTGTAATCCCAGGGAAGAGAACGTTTCAGAGCAAAGAGCCTTATTCTCCCTCCCTGCAAGGACTCTAACAAGCTATAGATAATCCCCTTTTTGTTGGAAGGTGCTTACAGGGGACCTACAACACCCAGAGTGTGGCACAGGGACTGTGGCTCTGTGCTGGTGCCTGGGAACAGGACAGCCAGGCACTCAGCACTATAGGGGCCGCATTTGCCCTGAGCTTCTCAGGGGTGGGAGCAGCACATAGCAGGGCTCAGGGACACACTGAACACAGACCCCTGGCTGATAAAGGAGGGATTTTGCCACTTCTGCCTCCTAATAGTGTATGGCAGTCCATGCAGCACCACTGAGGTAGAAGAGGGGATACATATTTTCTTCTAGGTAAGTCCACTTTTTTGCACACTTTTGGGGATAAATCCCCAAAGTCCAACCCACATAAATCAAGGGCATGCTGTGCCACCCTGGGAATAGGATCAGACCCTCCCTGGTGACTGAACCCCATAACCAGGGTCTGGTGACCATTATCCCTCTCACAAGATGAGGGACAGCATGTGGCTGAAGCCCGGACATTGCCAGAAACACCTTTGCTGCCCTCTCCAAGTCAAGCACTGCACAACCAGGCTTATAGAAAATTCATCCGCAGGGATTTCCTGCCTTCTCCTTGCCTATGTCTAACACCCACAATCATTTTTTTGCTCCTATCCCTACCCCATATGGATGCACTCCTTCTGCACTCCCATCCCTCCCTAACCCCCACGCAGCCCCCTGGGCAGCCCTCATATCCTGCCTGCCATCCCTACCCTCCATCCTCAGATGCTGCCTGCCTGCCTTCTGCCTCTTTTCCCAGCACTAGAGACTCCTTGGAGTCTCCCGCTACTTGTCAAGCCTCGGTGGAGCAAAGACGACCATCTGCCAATCACTGAGATCCTTCACAACATGCAAGATACAAGCCTGAGCACAGCAGTTAAAAATTGTTGATCCTTATTCCATGCTTCAGGTTCCCACGCTGAAGCGTGTGAGAGCTAGAGCAGGAGGTGATTTTAAGGGGAAAGGGAAGTAAAACTGCACGGATGTGATTTCCCAGTCACTGCCTGCCATCTAGTGCCTAGCACAGAGCTATTTCACGGGTAGCAAGTGACATCCACCTCCATCCTCGGGGGAATTTAGCCCTTAAATTAGAGCCAGCAACATTTGAGCGTCAAGCTCCCAGTGCTAATAGTTCCCCACCTTGTTCCTCAGTCTGGGCGAGGGCCATGGAGAGGGTTTTGGAGTGAAATAGCCCAAATCCTGGTGGGACCTGTCAGTGAAAACAGCACGGGAGCCAGGGGAGGTAATGCTGTGTGCCTGCCTGGGTTGTGACGCGATGCCCAGCTACAAGGAGCTAACTAAATACAGCACGTCTCGCTTCGCTGCACGCCGCTACCTTCAAGGTCATATCGTCGTCATCAGCAGCTCGGATCAAAGCATTGCACGCAGGCATTGTGTGAAGAATGCCACAGACAGGCTAAAAATAGGGAGACAAATGGAAGCACGAAGGTAAAGGGGTGAAGAGTGAGGTTTATCAGTTGTTCAGGAGAATGAAAACTTACAGAAAATCAGAAAACAAACAAAAAATAATCAAGAAACACTGACTTTGTGACTTGCGATATTCTGGCGCTTGGACACGCAACTGGAGTTTCCCCCTCCGTTCAGTCCATGGGCAACCATTGCAACAGGAACACGGTCCCCACCAACCACTGGTAGCCTTTGGGTTAGCGCCAACAGCAGGTGATTTGGAGTGGTTTACATAGCCCAGTGGGGGGCTGATGGTCTCCCACCCCTTCCTTCAGTAGGGATATACCTGTGTTCGCCTTAGGGGGTGCCTGGCAGCTTCTTGCCCCTCTGAAAGGGCTCTGATACCTACCTACCCACAAAGGCAGGAGAGAGCAGGCTAGACACCTACACTTCACCATAGTCCTGCTTTCAGGCAGAGAAAATTAAGGGATATGAAATCCAAAAGGATGTGGGACAGGTATGTCCATCTTGCTCACTGCCTCCAGCCCCTGCTAGCCCAGTAGCCTCTAGCACACTGCTGGAAGGCACTGTCTGCTGTGCCACATTCCCTAAGTAGGGACAAGTCTGGATGTTGAACTGTGCGTGCTGGTGGAGCAGAAGCAGAAAAATGAGTTCCCATGGGTGCCACTTCCAGCAGTCACCCAACCCAACTCCTGAAATGGGGAACTCATTGCCCCTCCACACAGGGCACTGGTGGGATCAGACATCTCAAATGCCCAGCCTCCCTCCTATCCAAGCCCCTTATCACTTGGCTGCCCACTCCCCATCATATCCCACTGCTTTCCTCAAGCTCAATCAACATTTGCAGCCTGTGCCATTTGGACAGTAGCACGGCTTGGGAAGCAATTGCTGCTTTGAAGAGTAGGGCAATAGGTCTGATACAAATGGGCTGCATGGGGCATTTGGAAAAGGCAGGCAGAGCAAGGCAGCAGCTTCTGAACACACAGAACCAGATTTACTGATTAGCACATGGCTCTGATTTCCTCCAATGCTTCCAGAAAAGCAATAGGCGACATTAACAAAAGGATTACTCAGAATTCAAAAGCAAATGGGATTTGTGACCCATTATATTAACTGGGGACTGGGGAAAGCTCTACAGAGAAAGAACACTGCCGGCAGGTCACCAAACCAATTATTAAGAGCTCACAGATCACGAAACTAGATATATACACACATCAAGATAAATTTCTATTTGCCTGCAGAAGCAGGATGCTGGCTGAGCCACCCTCCCAACCCAGTGTGGTTTTTCTGTGCGCCCATTAAACCTGGATTATATCTAGTTATTTCCCCCAATAATTCACTCGCCCCACAGGTTTAATGTTGTGGAATAACATTTGGGAGGGTAAAACCTGAAAGGAGAAATGTAATGGGCATAATTACTTTGATAGATGAGAGAGAGCAGAAAGCAGGCAGGCAGCACATGGTGGGAGCAGGCCAGCAGCACACACTCACCCCTGACATTGCTTGCTGCCCTCACAGCAGCAGCACTGGCCCATGCCTCGTGTCCTGATGTCCCCAGCTTCCCTCTGCCCAGATGCTTGAGAGGGAGAGCAGCCCCTCAGAATATCATCTGACTTGAACATCAGCTCCCACCTTAAGCTCTAGCATATATCAGCTTAAACTGCAAATTGTTAACTGAAAAATCTTTTCCTAAACTTTTGCCTCAGCCAATTATGACATTGGAAGTTCATGGTAGACAGGCAAAGGGACAATTCCTGCCACCACACTGTCCTGCTTTGGGAGTGGGCTGTGATGGTTAGTCTTTGGACACCTTGCATAAGGGCTTTGTTGCCTTGCCTCTGTTTTGAAGAAGCTTCATTTTAGTGTTGCTGAACAACCCTTCATATTTCAACTGAGAAATGCCCCAGGGTCACAAAGCATTGCCTATGAAGTCCTGAAAAAAGATTTTATACCCCCCAAGATCTGTCAGGGAAAAGTAGCCTTGACAGCAAAGCTGTATTTGGAAGTATCTGAAGGCAGTTCCCACTGTCAGCATTTCATACTCACCTCACGAATTCCTGGGTTTCCTCTTTGAGGGTTTGGTGTTAAGGATCGGGAATTATCAAAGCCTCTGGGGTAATTTTACCCTGAGTACAAGTTTCCCAGCAGCACATCTTCTTTTATATCCATTCTTACCTTTGTAGGGATTCACTCCAGCATTGCCTTCTGCCTGCCCCACTCTGCGTCCTTCCAACATGCTGGTTATGCCAACCACAGGGGTGATTTCACAAGGGATAAAAAAAGTATCCTGAAAGCAAAAGGATGGGCCCTAATCCAATCACACCACTGGTCACCTCAACCAGATTTTCCACACAATTTTCTGCTGGGTCTCTGGGCTACCGTGAGCAGAGCACCCCATGCTGCATCCCTCACAGGCAGCAGAGCACAGCAGGAAAGGGCAGTGACTGCAGAAATCCCAAGCACTACTAGAAAAATTCCCTCCAAAGAGACAGATCCCTTCCAACACAAGCACTGGAGCTTGAACAGAACAAAGGCAAAGTGACTGATGCTGCTGGAGATTTTTCATCGTCCAGGGCAGGGAGTGAGGCCAAAGGCTGCGCCAGCTGGTACAGCATGACTCTTACCTTCCCTGAGCCAGCCCACCCCTTGTCCCAGCAGTGAGGGATGCCACAGGATGCTCCCTACACCCCAGCAGTTCTCCCTGCTCTAACAAGCTCACAGCAGTGTTTGGGAGAACAGCATCTCCCTTCCTTCAGGTTTTCAGAGAACAGGAAGCTGTGTAGCCTGTGGCTCCAATGGCCTCTCCTGGCTCTGCATGTATGTACCATCTCAATTTTGAGGCTTTTGGTTGCTTGGGGCCAGCCAGTAGGAACAAACAGCAGCTTCCCATTATGTGGGAAAGTGTGCAGCTCTGAACAGTTCAGTGTATCACAAAATATGTGAGCAGGGCTCTGCTCAGAGACCACTAACCCCCAAAACTCACACAGGCAGGGAGGGATCAGCTGGAGAACAAATTTGTAGAAGTAGAGATAAACTATCTGTGAGGCTAAAAAGCAGTTTTATTAGGACTTGTTATCTCCCCTCCACTGGAGGGGAGTGCTAGCATCAACTTACCACAAAACAAACCTTCATTTCTGTCTTCTGGCATGATGGCTTAAACAATGGCTTGGATACTTAAATGCTGGTGTTTTAGGCTGCAATTGATCCTTCCATTTGTGCTCCTGGAGACTATTAGCAGCAGCTGCTGGACTCTGTCATACCAGGATAAGGGCATCTTGAGATGCTTCCTTCCACCTCAGAGAGGGAAAGGACCTGGCTTTTGTGTATGACCCTCATGAATTGAAGCATCCTGTGCCAAAAATGGCCTTCAGGAGCAGAAAGCCCCCCCAGTCTAACCACTCCCCAGCTTCCTCCTCCATGTGCAGTCAGGGTAAGGTAACACTCAGCTGCTGGCCTGGCAGCACTGATCTTTTACTGGACTTCTTAGATGAGCCCCACATTGCTGCTCTCAGTGAGGAGTCACAGGTCCTTTCCAAAACTCCTCTCTCTGGTGCACACTTCACAGGAGAGCTCCGATTGATCTGACTTGTGCCATGCACTGAAAAGCCTCAGTGCCTTTCACAGACACATGCTGTAGCTTCAGGCTCTGGCAGGGAGATCTCACATCAGGATACCTTTGTCAAGGTGAGAAAAACCCTCAAGGCTTTGTGTGCAAACAAGCTTCAGCCTCTCTCTACATCCAGGCAAAGAGTTATCTAGTTCTCCATTACTTTTGCAAGGGTTTTTTTGTTTCATGCTCAACACAGGTGAAATGCTCCCCTGCTCTGTGTGCTGGACTGCAGGAGGCACGCCAGGGTGCAGCGGCTCTCACCCAGCCATGACTTGAGGGGTTTCTTCTGCTCTCTCAGAAGTGCTGTCCTTTCAGTGGCTATCAGCAAAATACATCCCACCAGCCTGCCTGCTCAGGTTTATGCAACTACGAGTATGGGGATAGGTTTGCACCGAGTGGAAGGACAGCCTGCAGCCACCACGTTCCCAAAGGAAAAGAACAGCCTCAGTTGACCTACTGCAGGACTCCACAAGTGGAGGAAATGAGAAGACACAGACTATCCCCTAGGAAACCTGCAGATATCCTGCTGCCTTTCCTCTCACAGAGGTCAGAGAAGAAAACAGGCCACACACAAGAACTGTGGGAAATGGCCCAAGTTTCAGGATCTGGGATTGTTTGCAGCAACTGGCTGAGGGTTTTTAAATACAATCAACTGCAGAGAGAATAAAAAAAAGGCTTCAGTACAGTCCTTTCTCTCTTTTGTACTCCTGTTTTTGAGAACAAATAAGCACTGATTAAACAGCATTTTAGATGCTTTGAAAGTTTTGTTCCAGCAAAAACCTGACTTTGGTGTGGGAAACAGGATAGAGACCTTGGCAAAGGGAAGGCTCTAAGTCTGTAGCCATGAAGCTCTGCTCAGGGGCTGCATCCTATGGAGCCAGCAAGAGCCTGAAACAGGAGTGGCAGACAAAAGCCTAATCCTATTCTGACTGCACCCATGTTTCCCCCCAGTAAGGCACAATCTCAGGGGAAGGACTCACCTCTCCCCACTGCAAGAGCTTCCAGTTCTGGAGAAGGCAGTAGTCTCCCCTCCAGCAGTGCTGATGTCAAGAGAGCAGCCAAAATATCTCGTTTTTCAGCCACACATTCTGCTTCACATTTACCTCCTCTTTGCCACTGCTCTCTGCTGCAGACTCCTTGCCAGGCCTGCAAGAACGCTTCCAGGAACCAAGTTTTGTCGGTAATTTATGGCAAACCTGCAGCTCCCAAACTGTTTAGCATTAGAAAATGGAAGGTTGCTGTGCTCCCTCCCCACTCTGATGGCTTGTGGAGTGATTAAGGATAGCTTTAATTTGAGGCCTGCAGCTCAACAGCTCCCAAAGGACTGACAAAATACATATAGCAATCTCCAGTTCTACCTCTGGAGGCCAAAGTCTCTTTGGATGATTAACAACAGCTATTTCCTCCCTCTCTCCCTGCCGCTGAAGGAGGCTGATTCCCTGCAAGGTCCAGCCAGCACTCTGACTACCAAACAGCAACATTTACAACCAGGAAAAACCTCCAAGAACAGAACTGGCCCCAGAGGGGTGAGGCAGCACCACACAAGACCAGGATAGATCTTCTAATAAAGAAACTAGGGTAATAGGGTCAGACTTCCTGAGACAGACTCAGTTGGGCTGGGTTAGCAGTGCTGGCCTAATGCAGCAGGAATGGGAGCCGAGAACTCCCCAGTCACCTTTGAGACTGCTCCCACAAGACAGCAACACTAAAGCAGCCTTTCCTTTCCAGGAAAAATGAGCCTCCCAGCCCAGACAGAGAGCTGCTGCTGCTGTTACTCTTCTTCAGTGTCTGTTGCTGTAGACTGAGGCTCAGGGGGAGGCAGTGTGGGTGGGAAAGCAGCACTTGTCTGAAGAATGAGCTGCTGCCTATTTCTCACAGATCTGTGTCCTCCATGGCCACTGTGTATTATGGACTCGAGGTGACAGGCAACTCCGATGCAGATTAAATGTTAATAAACTGTGAATATCCCAACTTTTGTTCTCCCCAGAAACCTACCTTGCTCTGGCTGGTGTCCAGAAGGGTCTGTTCCCACCTGGACACACAAATAAACCTCCAGTGCTGCTCTTATCAGAGAGCAGGTACCAGAGACAAGCATTAGCCACTGCAAGGAGAAACCATTTGAGTTTGAGCCTGTGACGGGAGAGTGGGGAGGAAAGCAAGCCTCCCAGGTACCAAAACCCCAGGGAATCACACTCTTGGGAGAGGGAAAGATCATAACATGCATTTCCAGAAGAGATGGAGGAGGAGAATTCAACAAGAGCAAAGAACTCCCTCAGGAGAGCTTCACTTCCAAGTAAAAGTTTTAATATTTATTCAGTACAGGGCCAGTGAAGAGAACTGGGAAATAAGGCAAAGGCAAGTTATCCTCCAGAGCCCAAGTTAACATCTCATATACACAGACCATGCAAAGCAGCAGCCGTGCTCCTCCCTGGAGCCATGTCCCCATCTTCCCCATCTGCTGGAGCACAGCGCATCGCTTACAAGTCCAGGAGAAATCGATTCACTTTTTTCAGGTATTCCGGCTTCAGGTAATCTCCCAACTCATTCTTTGTGACCCACAGGTAATCAGCCTTTGGCTCTGTCTGGGTAAAATCACTGCTTTGGAGGAAGGCTTTGAAGAAGAAGACTTTGGCTCCCACATTATCCTCAGTCCTGATGGCCCTGGGGAATTTATACTTGTAAATCCCATATGGTGCATTCCCCAGGATTTTGGCTTGAATGTGATCTCCTGCAAAACCCCAAAAATGCAACAGAAAACAAAAAAAGACATAAGAACACAGAGCAACAGTAACTGCTCTCCTATATAACAAAAAGGCAGCATAAGCCACTCCTTGAGTGACTGTTGCCTCTGTGGCAGAAATACTGACAACTGCTCATTTGCAGACAAGCAAGTCCTCTCAGAGTGGAAAAGGGAGGGAGGGAAGGAAGGTGGGCAAGGATACCAAGTTTTGCCAACCTACAGCAAAAAGCAATGTGGGTTTGCCATCATCACCCATCTGCCACAGAAGCTCCTACAGGCAACAAGAGGGAAAGAAAAGCCATACACTTCCAGCAAGCCCAGACATTCAGGGGGTGTCTGGTGATGCTCCAGAATCAGATCATAAAGTCTAGACCCCGCACTGCTGCTGGTGGCAGCCAGAGATCCCAATTCACAGTCTGCCAGCCTTACACATGCTAATTACCCAAAAAGTCCACCCTACTAAGGCTCCATCCCTCTGCCGTGAAATGCCTTTTCCCAGGAGGTGGGAGGTGATTTCACTACAGCAGAAGACAAATATTCCTCAGATAGGGAACTGGAACAAAACCACTGAAACAAAGAAGAGGGAGGGTCAAGCACAGGGCAGACTACACACCCAAAAACGTAGCCATGGCTCGCTCAGCTGTGCTTCGCAGTGTCTCTCCAGGCTGCCATTCCACTTGAGGCAGGAGCCACAGCTCCTGGTTACCAATTTTCTGTTTCACCAGAAGCATCAGGTTACTGTCCAGCTTCCTGTTCAACGACGTTCGAATGTTGTTTTTATCAGCATCTGCCAAAAAACAACACCTGCTGGAAACAGTCTCCTGGCAGCACCACCCTGATCCCATTGATTCACCAACCCTTGGCATCTCATACTCTTTCAGCAGCAATATGCAAACATGGATACATGGAGCAAGACAAAATCTAGACAGGAATGCTCTCAGTTGCCCTAGAAGTCAACAAAGGATGAGCTGGAACCCACTGCTGTTTCATTGCCAGAAGAAATTTATAGCAAGCAGTCTGGATCCCTACCTTGACAAAAATCAGCAAGAGCACTGAACAGAGCTTGGGAACCAAGGAACCAAATGCTTCTCTGGTTGGGAAATAACATCTGTTTTCAACATTTTGCTCTGGTAAGGTTGAACATGCACATTTTTGTGGCGTGGGAACCCCAATCTCCCTGTTAGACAGTTAATTGCTCGTGTTCTAATGGTGCTGCCACAGAGTCAAGAATCTCTTTAAAGCAGAAAAGACTCAAAAGTGCCTTCCTTCTACTGAATTGCACTCTGTTTGGCAAACAACCTGGCTGTTGTCACCCACCACAAACTTCAGCCTGTACCTGTTATCCGTGGAGCAGCTTTGAACTGCAGAAACTTCTGCTCCCACTTTTCCTCCAGGTCTTGAGCCATGATGACCGTCTTGCCGGGTGCTTCATCATCATCATCATCATCATCATCCCGCAAGCTTTCCTTCCTCCTCTTGAGCCGCTCCTCCTCCTCCATTTTACGGATTTCATGATCCGAATAGCAGCTTTTCTCCAGCTCTATCTGGAAAGGCAACATAAAGAATTCTTGAGCCACCAGCACTATGGGTGTTAGCAAGCAGAATTATTTCCCCCTCAGCGAACGCAAGATAATGGGAATTTCCCTGAGGCTGCAGGAGGCGCATCCAACAGGGACACCAACAGCACGGAGGAAGACTATGGGAGCACCACCAACACCCACAAGGCGCGGTGCAAGCCGCGTACAGAGCACTCGGGAAGCAACACCAGGCTGTGTGTGCAAGGCCACCAGCTCCCCTCAGGCCTGAGGGCGCCTTATTCCCACCACCCCAGCACCATCCCGCTCTACCTGCTCCATGAGCGCCGCCACCTCCTCCTCCTCCTTCTGCAGAGCCTGCGTGATGCGGGGAAGCCTCAGCAAGCACATGGCCCCGAAGAGCCTCCAGGGGCGAGGGGTGGCAGCGCCGCAGAGCCCTCGGGCCGCGCCCGCCGCCATGGCCCGCGCCCCACAATGCCCCGCCATGTCCCCTCCCCGTTCCCGGCGCGCCCAGCGCGGGCCGGAGCCGCCTCCATGGCCGCGGCGCTGTGTGTGGGAGCGGGCTGGCGGTGAGCGGGGCGGACACACCGGGCCGGGGGGACACACAGCGGGGAGGGCCTGCCTGTGTGCGGGGCGGCGCGGGGTGTCCCCGCTGCGCCCTCAGCCCCGCTCTCGCTCTCCCCCCTCAGGGCCTGTGCCGCGCTGTGCCGCGGGCTCCGCGCCGGCCCCGCCGCGCTCAGGCACATCGCGGGCGTGTCGGCCAAGGACGCGGACAAGCAGAGCGAGACCGAGCAGAGGTGAGAGCCCGGCGTGCCGAATGCTGCTCGCTGCGAGGTGTTACCGCCTTCGGTGGGTTTGCGGCCGGGGGAGCGGGGGGGAGCCACTCCGCTCAGTCACAAACGCAGCGTGCTGCGCCCTTCGGAGCCTTGAGCCCTTCCTTCTTCACTTCCCGATGTGAAGCAAAACTTTATAATACATAAGGAGCCGGGCCTGGTAACTGTTGTTTTGCTCCTCAGACCTTTAATCCTGCAGAGGAGCTCCATGAGATGGGATGGAAAGGTTTATGAAGAGATCCCGATAGCGCACATCAAAGCGACCTACAACAAGTAAGCAAATTAACTTCTCCGTTCCTGCTCTCCTGCAAAATAAAAAGCTCGGAACATACCCCGGGTTTGGCCTGTCATCATTTTTATCTAAAGGCTCAAAGAAAAAAATGTGGTGTTCGTGACGGGGAAGATGATACAGATTCAAATCTCAGTGCTGTTCAGGAAGCATAACTGTCCTTAGAATGTCTTTAAAGCAGTAAGATTGTTTTTATATGCTCTGACTACATTCTGATGTGAATAATCAGATGCTGACAGCTTTAGCAGCAGGTTATTCCAGCCTTCACTCTAGCATTGTTGCTGTACAGTTGTTGAAAAAATTGCCATATTCTTCATGAGAGACAGTCGTATTTCATCAGTGATCTTTACTGTGATACTTTACTGTTTCTTAAAAGTTCTTTAAAGTTCTAGAAATGTTTTGTGCGGTTTTTTAATAGACAGAAGAGGTAAGATGCAGTGAGAGGTGGGTCTGAAAGGGCTGAGTGGGATCTGAGGTGTACAGGGATAAAGTACACCCTCATCCAGAAGGGTTCTACCACCTCCCTTAGGGTCTGTAGGATAACCAGAAGGTCACTCCTGGGAGGTCTCTGCAGCAGGTGTGAGTAAGTGGGATGCCTTGAAAGGCAGTGCTGAGCTAGGGAGGCTTGGAGAAGGGAGACAGGAGTCCTGCAGCGAGCCGTGACACTAAGGTGAGCGAGAAGTGAGAATAAAGCCTTGTTCTGCCTTGCCTCTTCCCTTTGCCTCTCTCTCTGCAGCACCCATGTCCAAGTGGTCAGCTTTGACAACCAGCCATTAGCCCGCACGTCCTGTGGCACAGAAGGCTTCCAGAATGCCAAGAAGGGAACTGCCATCGCGGCACAGACCGCAGCCATGGCAGCAGCGGTGGTGAGTCCTCACCCCTTCCCAGAGGGGAGCACTGACTGTGTCCCTCTGTCCTTGGGCACACCCCTGGCTCACAGGAAGCATTCCAGAGCTGTTCTGTGCCAACAGCATCCCAAGCTCCATCTGCACGTAGACAAAGCCTGTCTGAAACAGCTGTTAGAAGTGCCTTGAGGGTGAGTTGAGCTGTGCAGGTTGTGATTGAAAATGTAACTTGGAGCCTGTGCACCAGTCTGCATAGCTCCTTTTTTCCTAAGTGAACATCTCTCAGTCATTTTGGGAATGTAGCCCGTGAATCAGCAGCAGTTAAATTTTTGCTGCAGGGGACTGAGAAGCAGCTGTAGTTACTGGCTGAATGTTTTGCATTTGGTCTCTGCCACAGGAGAACTGACTGCTGCCAGCAGTTACTATCAGAGAAGGTGATGTCCTTGCACATGTAGTTTCCAGCTACATATGGTTTATTGTAACTTTCTAAAAACCACGTGGGTGGAGGAGATGAGGCTGGCTGTGTCACAGTGCTCAGTACAGCAGAATGAGGCCAGGTTAAACTGAAAATCCTCATCCTAAATTAGGTGGAATTCACTCCAGCCTTTCATGTCAGAGGTGTTTGGTGCCATCGCTGGCCAACAGCTTATTGTGGTTGACTCAGAGGAACATAAGAACATCTTCACTATTCATTTGTGCTCGTTGGAGCCTCCTAATAGCTGTGTAACTGTGCTTGGACAGATTTATTCTGTCACTGTTGAGGTTGTTAGTAAGTTAATTGCACCAGAACACAGCGAGACAGAGCCAGAGGAGCTTCCTCCACATGGTGGCAGCAGGGCTGTGCTGTACAGTACTTCATTTTCCAATTTGCAAGCCCCTACAGTTTTTGCACTGAAGGTGTGGACTCCTGCACAGCAAATGTACAGCTTGCCTGCGCTTCTCATTTCCCCTCCAGAAAGAATCCAGTGGTTACAGGGGAGAAGTTGCCACATTAGAGAAGGGAAAACAGCTTTGAGGTTAGTCCTTTTTAGTCCCTTGCCACTTCAGTCACGTATCCACGGATATGTCCTTTTCTGCCCTGGCTTCAGGTCACAGATAGTTTGATCTTAGAGCTTTCTCTGTGTGCAGAGCTGACAGTCTAGCACAGAAGTTCTCTTAAACCTGCTGTGGCTGTATCCAAGTTTCCTTTGCTCCTGGTGTCCTGTGCAATAACCCCCATATATGTCTTATCCATTACTGCCTGCTTTTTATTTTTACTTAAATACTAATATGATAATGGTTCCAAAGGTAACAAAAGACTCCAGGGGAGCCAGATCTGCACTAGTTCTTTCAAAGAGAACGCTGACCAGTTGTTCTTTTTGCAGAAAGCACGTGGGAAGGGTGTATTGCACGTACGAGTCATGGTAAAAGGACTGGGACCAGGACGCAAAGTAGGTGTTGGAGTTTGTCATATTTTATCTTCTCAAGCATCTTGCATGTTTTCTAAATTCAAGCTGGTCTTTCTTAGAATGAATTTTGAGAATCATTCGAATTTTAGAGTTACAGGACTTTGGAGGTAGAAGAAAAGCTCTATTTGGGGCTTCTTCCAGATAAAGTAGGAAAATTTATGGAAATGCTGCAGAAAGGACTGAAGCAAATAGGTTTAAACTGGGTTTTCTGTTACAAGTTACTTATTTTGAAAATAATTACAAAGTGAGAAGCATTGGAACAAGTTGGTTTTCAAGTGGGTTTTTCCCTTCTCTGCAGTTCCATGTGTTGATAACTGTGTGTCATCTGTCTTCTTGTTGCAGGCTGCCATCAGGGGTTTGACGATGGGAGGTTTGGAAGTCATCTCCATCACCGACAACACCCCGGTTCCCCACAACGGCTGCCGCCCACGGAAAGCCAGGAGAATGTGAGGGGGCACTGGAAGAGACACACAGCTTTCAACATCAGTTCATGCAACAAGGACTGTGTTGAATGACAGACTTTGGAAAGCCACCCGCCCTGGAAATACTTGTTGAGGGAAGCCTGAAGAGCAGAGACCATCCTGGGCCTTAAGAGCCCAGGTGAAAGCAGGAATACGTGTGCTCCCTTAGTGGAAAGCCTCTTGTCTATAAAGTTTGTTGATTAAAATGTTGGTCTTTTGACAGACATTCCTGCTGCGTTCCCAGGAGTATTTTGAATTATTATTATGGCCTCTTCACTACTATCTTCCTCTTACCACTGTATGTGGCTCTTGTCTAGCCCTTGTGCCATTAGTGCCCTTGTTAGAAGGGGAGTCTGAAGTCTCAATTTCCTTACAGTCGTCCATAGTAAACAAATGCATGGGCTCACATCATCTTCCTTCCCTCTTCTCTCACTACACACATTGTGAAACAAGGCATGGGTAACTCTTTCCTTCCCTCTGGCTCGCAGAGCTCAGCATGCCATGAAAGAGGCAGCTCTCCCTGTTCACAGATCACCGGTCTGATCCAGTACTGGCAAAGAGCTGTTGCAGTGCTTTGTTTTGCCCAAGCTGTACTGGCTTGCCACTGCTCTTGGCAAAGCAAAGCACCATTCCTTCTAAAGGGGCTGGGATGTTGCCAGGTTTGGTGGTTACAGTCTCTTTGGCCCTACCTTGTGCACCACAAACTGGAATTTCTGGGGTCCTGGGGAAAGCAAGCAGGGGTTAGTAGGCCTGAGGAACAATTAAATGCTGCCAAGGAGATTTAAAATACTTAAATCTTGAACTCTACCTCCGTGTATCCACAAGCAGCAGGAACTTGTCATCAATCTGTGATGTGTTATTGCTGTCCCAGCTCCACACAGAATTTCTGCCAAGGAAATGTGACTGGAGCATTAACCAGGGAACGTAACAGGAGTAACTGACTACAGGATTGATTACCTGAATGGCAGAGACCCACTGCCTAGCAAAGGGCACCCTCTTGAAAACCCTGCTGCCAGAGAAGCCCTGGGCCCATACAGCATGCACTGGGCAAGTATTTCACCTGTAAACGGTGTATTTTGGAGCAGCCAGCAGTTCTATTGTAAACCCAGAAACTTCCTTTCTATTATTTCTGTCATTCCTCTGTAGTTTCTTAAATTGCATAATTAACCATTTTTCTTCCTCTTTAGAGAAAGGATACCATGGCAACAAGGCAGTGAACCTCCTTCATGGGGCTGAATGGCATACGGCAGGTTTTGAAAGAAATCACTCTGCCTAGAAGAGTCTGTTGAGGTGCCTTTGACAGAAGAAAGAAAACAAGATTCAGATGAATCCCCTACCTTAGTCCAACTGTCTGAATTTGAATGGAGGGTAGGTGATCTTAAAGGGAAGTTCCTTGAGCTGTCACAGATTTGACAGCAAGGAAGAGAGGCTCTTCAAAGATGTTTGACACACTAGAAGAGCTTCCCTCTTGTTCCAGAAATACGGCTGAGCTTCTAGTGGCTTCATATTCCTGTTTTTAAGGGGAAGATAGCAGGCCAGCTATAAACTGTGAAGATTAACTCTCCATGTATGCAGGCAGCTGGCTGGGGAGGGCACATGTGATGTGCTTACTGCAAGGCTGGGCTGGTGTCTGGGCTGAATACAGCAACCAGCCCTGAGAAAGGAGGAGTACCAGGCTCTGCTGGCAGGTTTGTCAGCCCTGTACTGTCTAACACATTGAGAAAACCAAACACTACCGTTCTCTACCACGGGCTGCTAGTTGCATCAATGCAGAAGTGCCCACGTCATATAAAGATGATAGAACAAATTGAAAAATAAGATTGTGAAGAGACCTGTGGTCCTTCTGAAATTCAGGGAAGAGTATGTGGGTGACTTGACAGTCATAAAGCAACATGAATAAATCTTTGTCTTGTCCAGACTTACAATCAAGGCTGTGCCCTTTGTAAAGGCCACTCCTTAACACTCTTGGTTTCTGGGTATTTGTGAAGATTTTAGGAAGTCTGCCACTGTATCACCACTGCTTATACAGTGGAAAGCTTTATGTCCCTCCCTGCCCTGCCTACTTCTGGTAGCTACCCCTACTTCCTCCAACTGGCATTCCTGTAGCACCCTCTGAGCTGGACAGAAGAGGCTGACACTTCTCCATGGTTCAATGTCTGGATCTATATAGGATCATGCAATATTTGTCCCAGACCCCCAGCTCCCTGTACTCTCCCCAGGCTCCCCAGCACAGTGCTTGAGTTGTGCAGCTTTTTATTGAAGTCACATTTTCCATCCAGCTTCTCTCCTGCCCTGATGGAGCACCCCCAAAGCCATGTCCTAACTTAATGGTCAACCTGAGCTGTTTATCCCACAGCACGTCCCAGGGCTCTGGGGCAGTCAGTGAGGCAGGAGAGCACAGCTGCACAAAGCAAGGCTCGGGCATTCCTTCCTCCACACATTGTACAGTGAAAGAAGCCTTAAAACTCTCTATTGTGGTTCCTCTTCCAGGGAATTAATAGACGCCAATAGTGCTTAATGATTTCCTTACCCTTCAGATGAAACTATTAATTAAGGGGCCGGTTTTAGTCAGCCACTGGTGTTTACCAGTTCTAATTGCTTTTCTTGGTGCCTGGGTGGAAAGCTGTTTTCTACTGGCTCACATTCCTCCTGAACAGCAATTACTTTACTTGTCAGTAGCGTGGCCACTGCATTAGAACCCTCATTAGGTTCATATCATCTCACTTTGGGCTTCCCCACTGCTTTTGGACATTTTTCTCTCCATTCCCTCCTAACCTCTGATTCCCTATGCTCAAAGATGATTTTTTCTGTGAAACAAGCTCTGAAACTGCTACTGGCTGCAAAGCTTCATGCTGGTTCAACCCTGGCCTTTTCCAGGGTTTTGCCTTACATTTTAAAATACCACATGGACCTCTTTCCATTGTATCCCTATAAATCCCTGTGTAAAACACAGAACAGTCTCCTGACTTACAGATAAAATGCTGCCTCGGGTCTGTTTACCCCTTACTGAGAGCCACACCACCTTGGGGAGTTAGACTAACTCAGTTACCCTTCCTTTGGACAGGGATGGCACCTGGTGGCTTGGAGAAATAGCCCCCAGCCTTCTCCCACATAGTATATCTTTCTGCAAAGAGGAATTATTTCCTTGTCCCCAGCAACAAGGACTTTCTACCCAGAACTGCAGTTTTATCTGCTGAATTGGTGATTTACTATTTCTTCTGTGAGCATCTCAGCGACAAGTCAGGCAGCCAATTTCGATCCCTTCGTAATATTCAATTAAACCATTAAGTGATGTCAGTGTCCTTTACTAACTGTACACACAAGCAGGCAGGGAGAAGGGGACAGACCCTGCAGTGCTAACAAACTGTAGCAGCAGGGGTGGCTTACAGCAGCCCAACTGCAGCTGTTATGGACATCTGTGCAGGTTTTGCTGGCTTTCCCTCTGGTGCAGGAATATCTGGCTTGAGATATGCACAAAGCAGGTCACTGAGTAGGTGTTTATAACCCTAAAGCACCCCTGGGAGCCTTGGAGAAGTAACAGTTCAAATCAGGTTATGTTTTTGCACTCAGACTTCAGCAGATAATCACGGTGCTGCTTTCATGCCTGGCGTCCCTGCCCGGCCCCTCTTCCCCTCCAACCTCAGCCCGTGAACCCTCAGACCAAAAAGAGATCAAGAACCCTCAGATTGTTTTTGTGCTTTCCCAATGCTCTCCTCTCCCCTCAAGAGGCATTAATGGGTACTCAACGGCAGTAGGAACTGCTTGAAGGTTTTACTAATGAACAGCCTAAGAGCATCCAAATCCCCAAGCTGATGGTGAAGCTGGGCTGCAGGGTCCTCTTAGGGAGATGCAGAGGGGAACCAAGCCTCGATGCTATTCCTCTTTTTTGAAACCACTCACCCCTCCTCTGCTGAGCTTTCCAAGCTTCCCCTGCACTAGTGCCACTTGACAGGGTCCTCTCATTTCTCCAGAGTCTGTAATTCTCTTCCTATGCCCACATCTTGAGTTGGGGGCTGTGCACCTGGACCCAAACCTCTCAGCAGCTATGAAGCCCTAACAGCCATTGCTTGGGATAGCTGCCTCTGGCAACAGCTTCTCCACTTGACTGTCTTAAAAAAGGAGCCAGAAGGGAGAAAGGGTTGGATGCAAGGGGCTGAATGCCAGGCACGGATGCAAGCAATGAAAAGGTGGGTTGGGAGGGAAAAATGCAGGAACAGAAACTACAACATAAAAAAATCACCAATGACCAAAAACCACTCATTTCCTAAGTTTAAAGTATCACAAGATTGTGGTCCAAGAGTCAGCATAGGTCAGGCTAGATGTGCTCCCCTTTGCTGTTCTCCCAGCCAGACACCTACATCAGAAGCACAGAGTGGCTTTGCCCAGGAGTCCTCCCTGCCACCATAACCAGTTCTTTGGGGCTTTCAATTCACCACTTTACAGAAGGCATGAAGATCATCTCACAGCTGTATTTAGAAACTTCCAAAGCCTCTCCCTGCAGCAACAACAGTTCTCAAAACCTTCCTTCCCTTCTGAACTGGCTCTGAAATTCCTCCTCTGTGCCTTGCCACTTAACGATTCATTTTGCAAAGCCAAACTCTAAGCTGGAGCTGCTGGGATTGTTGTCCACCACCCCTCCCAGCCACATCACTAAAGACTCCAGCTTTTGGCCCTTCCTCCCTCTGCTTGCTCCTCTGCACAAGAGGAGGTCAGGCTTCCACCGCACACAGGGCTCCAGGTAACAAATAAAACTTGGAGCTTCAGGCAAGAGAATGACATATATTTTATCCCACAGACCCTTCTGCGGGTCCCAAGGTGAGGTGAAATAGGACTCCTCTCTTCACGTACCAGCCTACAGGCAAACAACTTGTTCTCCTAATTGCCAACCATGGCTCTCACACAGCCCCTTGGCAAGACATGGATGCTGCCTTTCATTGTGCACCTGCCAAATCCACAGAAATGCCAATTTCCTGAGCTGTCAGGGTCAAACTGGCAAAGGACTGCAAATTACTTTAGACCTTCCAGCCCTCTGTACTTCATTGTAATGCCAACGGCTGGGAAGCAGCCTGCTCCAGCACTGGGAGATGCTCTGAAACAATCTGTCCTTGGACACGGTTGTAAAACCAGCTCTGCTTACCAAAATCCCTCCAAGAGAAGCAGTGCTGCTGGTTGAGTACTGTCCTGGTGATCCTGTGGCCAAGAGTAGTAGCACAGTCACCAAAGGGCCAGTGTAAAACTGGGACAAATCCTGTTGGGCCTCAAGCAGCGGCACGGCAGAGCTGCTCTCCCCAGCCCTTATCAGAGCCAGCAGGTCAGCACCGACATTGCCTTCAAATCTGAGCCTTCTCTGGAGAAGAAGCCGATGGGGGATTTAAGGGGTAGGAGGCAGGATGAGAGAGATTAACTCAGACTTTGCTGCCCAAAGCCAGACAGGCTGCACTGCACAATCACTCTGTCAAGATGACATTTGTCTGTCCTATGTTACAGGAGACCCTGTTTGGCTGCCAGTTGCTCCCTCTCCCTTACAAAGAGGGATTTTACAAGCATTAAGGACTCACCAGCCAGGGCTGAACCAGTGACCTACCTACGCTGCTGCAGGTATCAGCACAGATAATCTGGACCTTACCCTGACCTCAGGACCAGCTCCCAAAAAAATAGGGCAGCAGCAATGAAAACTATCCTTCATGGCCACAGATGTGAGAGCACATGCTGGATCTGCGACAGGGGCGATGCCCGCGTTTTGGGCGGGGAGTCCCACATACAGGGATGCTGCTGATGCCACAGGATCCTGCAGGATGGGGGTTCCACCCAGCAGCACCGGCCAGGGCTCCCTGCTGGCTGTCACAGGGGTGCTGGTGCCCCTCACCTCTTCCAACTCGCCATTTGAACTGTTTTCCCCCCCCAGTCGGTTGCTGGGCACAGCAAGGCCGTTTCCATGTGGATGGCTGTTTCTCCCCGTTGCCGTAGCGACAGCACTGGGCGCCAGGAGGTCGGAGGCGGGAGAGCGAGGATCGTATCTCCCCAGTGCTCACCAAGGGCAGAGGGTACATCTAATCCAGCACTGCTCCATTTTATGCCTTTGAGGAGCACCAAGGAGCTATCAAATGACCAGCTCAGCAGCGGCGAGCAGGCATTCAGAGGTTTGCAACGCTGCCCACTGCTCTTAACAACACCCTAAAATCACATCGAGCAGCAGTCAGATGGCCCTGGAAGGCTGTCACCTGCTTGGCTCTCACCCCTCAAACAGGCAGTCTCACCACATTCCCCAGCTCCAGCACCCCCAGGCTGTCCTCTGGAAGGACTCAGGCACAGAGCTGGATGTCAGCACTGCCAGTGCATCCTGACCAGCCCAATCCGAGAGAACCAGGAGCTGCTGCCCAGTTCATCAGGCACTAGAACGGAGACAGTGTGCTGAGCCACCCAACCTCCTCTCATACCCCTCTGTCTCCCTACCTGATGCTGTCGCAACACACCTGGATAGAGGAAGGTCACTGGCACGAGAAGGATGAACCTGTGCAAGAGCAGCTTTCAGAGAGGGGCTCAGGGAGTACTCTGGGCAATGCCAGGGCTGCTCTGGCCCATGCTTAGTGTGTTGCAAAGCTGCTGGGGAGAAAGAAAAAGAAGGGCAGACATGGAGAGTAGAAGTAATGTGTTCCTGGCTTTAGAAAGACCAACTCAAACTAGTTCTGTCATCCACAGAAAATAAACTCCAAAGGCTCCAGTTCATACCTGGACAAAGCAGAATGCAGAAAATGCTGGGGACATTGTAGTGCTATCCATGACTTTCCATTGCCTTCATGCAGTTTCTATAGAATTTTCTTCCACAATGGCCAAATGTTGTGCTGCTCCTCCTCTAGAAAACCGCCCCAGGCAGGCACCTCTCCTTGTGACCCTTCTACCTCTGGACGGCCAAGGGCCCTGGGCACCCACTGAGCCACCTCCCTGCCACATTCCTCTAAAACTGTCCCCAGATTTGCAGGTGCACACAGCATCCTCACTGAGGACAGCAATCACCCCACCAGCAAACTGCAACAGCCAGAAGGTGCCCTAGGTGTGACTTCTGGGAGAAAACAAATGAGACACAGTAAAAAATTACTTCAGCACAAACACAGTAAAGCATGTGTGCTCATGCAGTGTCCTCCACTCCTTAGTAACCCAGTGAGATCCCACATGTTACCCAGATACTGCAGCACAGCCCTGAGCAACTGGGACAGGGGCGCTGTGCCCTTTTCCAGTTCTCCTCGCAGGCAGGGCCAAGACAGTCACCCATGAATTACCAATTTTCAGACTGCTGGTTTAAAACCGGTGCAGTATTTTTATGTCAAAACATCAGGAAAAGAAAACAAAATGTGCCATTCAGGGTTTTTCTCCTATTGCTATTTTTCTGAGAACTTATTTCCTTATACAATAAGTACAGCTCTTTCCCAACAGAAACAAAGGTAAAACAGACCTTGGCCAGCAAACAGCTCTAGCAGGGACTGAGGCTGCCTGATGAGCCACCAGTACCAGGCTGAGGGTGCTACTGAGACCGACTGCACAGATCAGCCCATAAGCCCCTGCAGCCCTGAAGCAAAGGAAAAAATTAAAACATTAAAAGCCATTTCACCATTCTCTCCTTGTGAGGAGTGTTTGGCCAGAAAAGCTCTTACAACCATGTAACAAGACAGCGAAGCACAAGGATTCAGCCACATCAATGACCTGGGCTCTAGAACTTGTATAGCAAGGCAAAAGCAAACACACAAAATCCTGTGCTGCTTCTTGGACCAACAATTTGCTCTGCAGCTTTCACCTATCTGATAAAGGTTCACAGAAGGACAAAAGCTGTCAGAGGGCCACATGTCCCATTGCCATCCCTTTACCATCTCTCTTCCCACAGCCCTGAGAGATCCTGCAGGAAAAGCTGACAGAAAAGCAGCAAGACAGAGAAGATAAACAAAGAGACTTCTTAAAGGATCAGAAATCTGATTCTTCTAGCTGGGTCAAAAGGATCAAGGGAAGAGGGTAATAGATGCAGTACCTGAGCAAAAGGAAGATCCTGTCAGTACACACAAGGAGCTAAATCAGGGCCAGCCATGAGCACTGGAAGGTTAATTGAAAGGAGTTTTAGTAGGGGCACACCATTAATGGATTCATAGGTTTGACTTTCATGGGATTTCTGTGGCTTGCTGTCTAATGCAACTTATCTAAGAAATAAGGCAAGTGTCCTGCTTTTACTACATTTTTATTTTTTTTTAAAGCAAAGGCAGCACAAGAACTAACAAAAGATGGGATTTTGCTGCCAGTCAAATACAGTTTCCAACTCAAGCATCTCCTTCTCACTTAGTGCCTATCTGAAAAGCCACAGGCTCAAGAGCTTCCTGGTATGCTCAAGGTCTGCATAGGAAAGAATCTGAGAACTGCACAGAGGGAAATGGAGAAATGGTTCACAGGAAAATCATGCTCAAGATGCACATGCTTAGAGGGACTAACACAAACAGGGATGCTGCTAAGTTGTGACAGAGCAGCAGCAGATTACAAGGGGATCCCACACTCTGGGAAGGTCCTCAGTGATGATGTTCCACAAAGCAGCAGGGAGGAGCACATGGAAAATCTGAGTGCCTTTGCCCAACATAAAAGCAGCGGACAGGCAACAGCTCCTCTGCCAAGCAAAGTGTGTTCAGCTTTGTTCTGGTTTTGGCTGGGGCAGTTGCATGTGATGGAGCCCTGTTTTTCTAGAGATGCTGAACACCCACCTGCCCATGGGAAGCAGGACTTAATTCCATGTTTTGCTTTGCTTGCATGTGGCTTTTAACCACCCATTAACCTGTTTTTATCTCAACCCATGAGCTTTCTCGCTTTTACTCTTCCAGTTCTTTCCCTGATTCTGCTGGTGGGGGATTGAGTGAGTGGCTGTGTGGGGCTAAGTTGCCAGGTGGGATCAAACCACAAGCTTTCATCCCTTGATCATGGACTATCAGCAGAAAATGACCAAAAGCTTAGACAAATACTGTAAATGGAATAAAGAGTCTCTGAATACAAGTTGGGATAGTAATAATATACAAAGGGGAAAACAACCAAAGACCAAGAATTCCTCTCCCAGCATTAGTTCATGTAGACAAGAATTTGAGAAATCTGCAAGAACTACAGAAATGCCTCGAGTGGAAACGTTCTTGAGCACACTTGCACTCCAAATTCCAAGAAGAGGCAGCAAACTCCAATGTGATATGCCTGCATAGTCCAAGGCACACCCCTGCCATATCTTCTTAGCAACGTAATTACCATTTGCACCATTCAGCTTTTAGAAGACAAAGACAATAAATCAGACTCTTAGAGCAAATTCTGTTTATTCCATTTTTGTCTTGTGTTGCTAACAAATCTTTACCCTAACCTAGGAAAAATATCAGGTAGAAAATATCTCCCCTTTCCTTCCCACCACACACACACCCCCCCCCACACACACACACTTTTTGTTTCTTAAACAAAAGAATCAAAATTTCAAGCATGAGAGACTTTTTATACATTTCTGTAATAAAATTAACTCTGTTGTAGATATAAAATGCAGCAGCCAAGACCAGAGGATCTACTATGCTATTCCAAGGCAATTAGTACCCAGAATGATCAGTTTGTCTGCAAACATAGTAAGAAAATACTTAGCACTTATCCAGCACTTTTTATCCATGAATCTCAAAGGGTTTTACAAAAGCTGAAAATATGTTTTTGGCCTCATTTATAGGGAAGAAAACACCAGCTGGAACAGGAGGAGATTTGCCCCCAGTCACAGAACAATTTAATAACAGAGCTGAGAACAGATCTCTGGTCTCTCAGCCCTAAGTCCAACAATTTGTGCCACACAGGACAGCCTGAATTCAGCAAAAGCCCCCACTACAGAAATGCTGAAGTAGTTTATATTTTTGCCACTGAAAAAAAGTCTAAATGGAGCTATTTTAGTCAGGACAGACCTGCCAAGGCTATGACACCAAGGGGTAAACCCAGTCTCAGACAGAGCTGCTGAAAGCTTTGGAAAAGAAAAAGAACTCTCATACTGAAGTGTGAACAGCTGTCAGAGTAGTGCAGAAGGAGGTAAATCCATGATCTACAGTGTGCAAACGATTCTCCACTTGGAGGTTTAATTGAATGTTTGAGGAACAGATCACAGGATAAAAACCTAAAAGCTTGACAAATAGTGTTATTAGATGGAGAGGAACCTGCAGCTGAAGCATGCATGGCCTGACACCTCCTCTATTAGCAGTGTTCTGACCCACCATCACTCCTGACAGACCTGAGACACCAACAGTGCAAACACCAGGAAGAGAGTGGTGAAATGCAGTATCTTCCCTAGAAATATGTTCAGCAAGGCCAGGAGAGCAGAGAAGTACCATGAGGCAGAGAGTAAAGGCTAATTCAAGGATCCCAGGGCACCCTTCATTTCGAGGTCCACCCTTCATGCTATAAGCAGGCACCAACACCCACACAGTTCTTCTCCTGTGCATTCCCAGCAAAACAAATGCATGACTCCATCATCACCCACAGTTCATTTTGGTCCAAACAAGATACCCACAGGGTACTTTAGAGGGTTTCCTGTGTATTAGCACCAATTTTCTATTGCCTCCCCTGTACCTCTTACAGGAATGGGACAACAGGCTTCAGCTTCTGATAGAGCACGTCATGATGTTGGGATGGTTGTGCTGCCTGGCAGCACACACTTATAAACCAGCCCATGGGCAAAACCCCCCAAATGCTGGCCTACAACCAAAAACTCCATTTTTAAGAGAAAAGGGCAGGCCAGCATCCTTGGCAGACCACAGTGGCAGGTAGTTACACCCAGGAGCTTAATTTATCAGCAGCATAAAAACTGCTGTGGTCCAGCCAGCACCTACACACCAGCCACCTGTGCTCTGAAGCCTGGGAACAGCAGGTTCTCACAGAGAACAGTGTATCAAACAGGGAGAAATAAGCAACCTAAGTCAACAAGCTCATCTCATAACTGCAAATCCCCCGCAGTGAACATTAATTCAGGTCTCGTCTCTCCTTCCTGGGCAAACCCAAATGCTACTGATTTTCCACACTCATACTCCAACACACATGAGGGTGCCAGCATCTGGGCCTCCTCTCCCCTCAACAGCAGAACTGCAGATGGCATGACGATTCACACCCCATGCTGCAAGAAAGTCCTTCTGAGGTGATCATGGAGCTGCTGCTGCTCCCCACACCCTTCCCAGCCACCCATCTTCCTTCTGTGCCCACCTCCTTGTGCATTAGAGACACAACCAGCTGCCCTGGCTTGCTGGTATTAACACACCACCTCTCACTTAGGAGCTTTTACAGATACTAAGGCACAAAGATTAAGTGACTTGCATAAGAGTCAGGAACACACCTCGTGTCTCTCAATTGTAGTGATTTCTCACTCCTTTTTTTCCTGACCTCTTGCATATTAAAATCATGTGAGTAAATTGAGTGCATGAGAGCAGAATCTTGTTTCCCTAGCAATAGTGAAGATACAAACAGGGGTAGCTGTATCCAAGCTCTCCCCATGGCTCCCATCCATTCCCTCTATGACAGGCTGTTTGTCCAACCAGGCAGGAGAGCACCAGTGCAGAAGGGAGTGCTCCACAAATGTGAGGCAAAGCTCCATCTCTGCCATCCTAAGACCTAGAGCAGGATAGAAAATGGACATGCCTCTGGCAAACCAGGAAAGGAAACCTCAGCTATGTTTTGTTCATCCACAGAAATAGGGAAGGGCAGCAGTGCTTAATGCAGTGGGACCCCCACAGTACAAACAGGGTCAAGAGAAACATCCACAGCCCCAGCTGGGGCGGATCAGCCTTCCTCAGCCCAGGGCCCTGTGAGATACCACTCGCAGGAGCTCCCAGGTCAGGTTTCTCGACACGTGCGATGATTTGGTTTCCCAGAAGGTGTGACTGTCTGGCTTTGGTGTGTCTGTGGCAGAGGCCCAGACCCAAGGAGAGCAGCAGCCTTGGCTGTGAGTCCCACTACGTGCAGCTGTGCCTCATGTGGAAGTTGACCACGTACTCAGCGTTGGTGCGCTGCACCGAGATGGCAAAGGGCTCGAAGGGGTGGAAGGTGAACGCAACCAGGCGTCGCACTGTGTGATTGATGGGCCGCCCCAGGAGTCCCGCCTGGATCTCAAACTTCAGGAGGCCAGAATCACGAGCGTAAAATCTGAAAGGAAGAGAAAGGCAATTATGGCTGTTCCTGACTATTGACTTTGCCATCTGGGCTCTTCACACACAGAGTGCCTTGTTCAATCTCTGGTACTCCCTCACGGGCAGGAGGTCCTCAGCTGGGTGTCTGGCTCTTGTCTATGCAGGAAAGTCCCTCCCATGGCAGTTGTTTTCCACCGTCTAGAAAAGCTTCACTTCATTTTAGTATCAGCAGTAAGAGAACTCTGCCTGTCATTTTGGTGGACAAAGCTGACTTCACAAGAGGGAGTAAATTTGGTTCAGACTTGACCTGTGCTGGCTCACCATCCTCTCTTAATGCATGCTGCTCCCCTTGATCACTGAAGCAGATTTACCGTACAGAACTGAGCTCACTTCTCTTAGCAGTGGCCTTCACTGACAGTGTAAGGCTACCCCTTCCCCCTCCTGGTGCTGCCAGGGAAAGCTTTACATTGCTGTTCTTGTGCCTCAATACCTCACTGTTCAACTGAAGAAACTTGATCCAATCCTGCTCAAGGGTGCCGAGTTGTACTGTACAGCTCAAGCAAGGCTTTTCAGTTCCTTTTAGATTTCCATCAAAAAAGCATTAATGAGATACGCTGCGCAGGAAGAACCTGGTGGATTGGATTCAACAATCACAGCAAGGGCAGAGGTCAAGGAAAACCTTGTATCATTCTGCTGTCACCCGTACACCTGCCTGTGGGCCAAGCTCATGTCTCCAAACAGGTGAGTTCTAGCACAGAGCTCCAACACAGAGCATACATTGCCAAGGGAATGAGGCAAACAGTGCTGAAGAGAGAGGGGAGTCTGTGGAAGCTCTTTGCTTCCTGAACCTTCTCTGCACACAGTGTGTAACTGACATAAGCCCAGTAACACTACTGTCCTCTGCTGCTGTCAGAACACAAGCCTCTCTGTGATGATCCCACACTCCCCAAGACTTTGGAGGAAGTTTCTGGGATGTCATGGTGGAGGTTTCTGGATGTGGTACCTTCACAAAGTAGTTGTCTCAGTTCGTTAGACCATTTTCATTAGACCTCTTCCAATTTTGAACACAGAATTGCCATTTTGCCCCACAGCTTTTTCCTTTTCCTCTAACACTTAGTACATGTGGGTATTTTGCATTTTCCTCTGATTTTAACTCAAAGAATGCTTTTAATCTTGGAGCACATCTCCCCCCCGCCAGCAACACAATGCACTCAGCTCTCAGTCTGGAAGAACAGCTGATGACAGATACCGGTGATGCTGTTTCAGGAGCAGACATACTCCACATTTTAACAACATAGCCTATTGAGAACCTCATGTTCTTCCTGGAGGGCCACTCTCCTCTCCCTTCCTCTGAATCAAAGTGCCAGCCAGCCCTGCCTGAAAATTGCACACAAGAACCCAGCAAGAGAATCACAATCTTGGTATTTGGCTTTTCAAAAAGCCCTTTCCCTCCTACACAAGGCTGGGTATGCAAAGGGTCATTCTTTAAATAAAGAACAGTCCCCCGTCTGTTCCTCTCTCTCCCAATTCACAACAATTTACTACTCAAGATGAAGCTCCCTGTAATCTAAAAGATGTGCTCAGTTTGGTATTTTTAAATGTATTTTTAAAAGTGCTCTGCAATCAGAGGCCATTTTCATGGGCTCTCACTCTGGGGATAAATTAGGCACTGCAATATAAAATTGTATGTCAACAGAAACAGCAAGACCAGCTTTTTCAAACTGTAGGAAAATGGAAGATTTATCTGCAGACCAATTCTTTGGTTAAATGGCTCCTTATTAGCCATCTAGATGGATTTTAGAGACCCCCTGCTATAGGTAGAGCTGTGTTAGAGCTTCTTCCTCACAAGTGTCATCATTTCACCCACTGAATATCTCTTCGAGCCTCCTGAAAAGAGACTGGAAGGTGGTGGTGGTGATGAGGGACATAAAGTCCTTCCCACCTGAGAGCAAACAACCACTGGTCTCTTAAGTAGCCAGAGTTGAGAGTTGAACCTTCTGGGATGCAGAAGGGCACTAAGGGTTAAGAGGACACAGTGCACCAAAGTGCTGAATTTATGTGGAAAAGGTCTGGAGGCCTTTGTAGCTCACAGATTTCGCCAGGAAACTGCACACAGATTATAACACCCTTAGCTGCAGAAGGGTTTTCCATTCCAGACAATTACGGGACTTACATTACAAATCCTGTGGTCCCTCATTTCCAAGCCCTCAAACCACAACAGGCAGCTGGCATTATTTTATTAATCCCTTTGTTTTGCGTGTGGGAACCACAGCAGCACTATTTGAGCTATTGAATGGTTAAGGTTAGCGCCTCATCTTCTGCTTACTTTCCAAAAACCAGGAGCCCCACTGCTCAGAGGCTCTATTCAAGTCCTAATTGACTCTGCACAGCTTTGAGCTTTAAACGCTCTGGCTCTGAAATGCCGGTTTGCTCAGGGGAGGGAGGGAAGGTGGTACTTTGCTTTGTTTACTACAAAGACTCAACCACAGCAAATGACTGCGGTTCTGCTCCCTTTTGTCTGCAGGAGCCGGGAGCAGGTTGGCACTGGCAGACAACTGCCACCCTGCAAGTTTTGCCAACGTCAAGCATGACAAGGGGGAAAAGGGCAGGCTTTCTCTGCAGATAACATGGAAGCTGGAGATCAAACCAAATCATACAGGCAGAAAAATCAATTAAATATACATAATTTGGGAATTGAGAGCGCAGGAATAATCAAAAGTTCCCTGCCACCTGAGTCAGGGCCAGGGGAGATATGAAAACACTTCTTGAGAATGAATTGATGAAAATAAAGTTGAGAAGCAGGCCAGAATGATCTCCCTAGGCTGCCTGAGCCCCCAACATGTGTGCAGTCACTAAACAAAGCACTCAGCCATTGAAGGCTCTCTTTGTTTTCAGAGTATAGGTTTGCTTCTGCAGTACTGTGAGTGGAAAGACTATTCTGCCTGGAGAACTCAGCCTCTTTGAGCCTTTCAGACCAGATATGTTGGATTTTTAACCACTATTGCTTGCAGCCATGGCTGCAGCCAACAAAAAGAAATAAACAGTCCCAGTGTTTGTGCAAGAAGCATTTCAAACCTCCTTTTTCCCAAGCTTAGACTTGTACCTTCTGCCAGCATCAAAGACTCAGACAGGAGAGGCACTGAACGTCCCTTAGACCTGGCTAAAGCTCCCACGACAGTCAGAAATTTTTTACAGCTCACAGAGAGAAGGGGCGTAGGAGGAGGAGTGCAGCTCCCAGGGTGAGAACTGTAAACAAGGGAAGTCTGAAAACAGCTAAATCAATACGACAAGCATTCTGAGTAACACCTAACCCAGCCACTATTTTATTCACAGGACAAACCAGATAATCCTTGCCAGCTAAACCCACGTGCTCAAAAAGCATCCTCCCAGCACAGAAAAGCAGGCATACAGAATTGTATCACTCTGCAGCCCAAACACAACTGCAAGAAGAGGAGGAACAAGACCATTCATATGAAAAGGCTCAGGCTTCACTACCGAAACATTCCCCAGAGCAGCACAGTGAGAAAACCTGAAGAGGCCTCCCACACACCCAAGTTACTGCAAAGGAGTGAGGCCAAGCTTTGTGGGACTGCTGAAATAAATGCTCTGGTAAAAGGATTTCCTAAGTGAAAAGCCTCAATCTACTCCCTTTTCTGCACAGGTGACACCACATGGCAGAGGTGATTTAGAATGACTCTTGCCCTGCACTCATATATGGCTTCCCATACCTTATGGGATGATCACCACAGGTCTTGGGGCGCTCCATGACTGATACCCACTTGTCATCATAGCTGAAAAGGGACAGGTCGAGGTAGGGGCTGCCACTGTAGGACTGGGCACTGATGGGCAGCTGCCCCAGCAGCCGCCGCACGGCTTCCGTGTGCCCTCCGTACTTGGCGTTCACGATGGTGTCCTTGAACCTGCAGCAAACCAAGAAACACGTTTCGTTCACAAAGGCCACAAAAGCTTAAATAAACAGAGGAGGAAAACAGTTAGGGAAAGAAAACAGCAGCAGTGTAAGAACTAAACCAGCTCGTTTCCAAAGACGTATCACAGTGATTCAAGCACCAGCCAGTTCTGATGACCTTTTTATCCTCCCTCATCATTACTGTTTCTGCCCTGAAAGTTCAAACTGACAGAAGAAGACTGTGCCTACCCACAAGGTCTGGCCCCAGCTGCTCTGAAGTACAGGAAATAAACAGGATCAGAAACAGGGAGAGACGGATTAGCAGCTTATCAGTCAATCCAAGTTTTACCGTGAAGCCTGGAAACAGTATAAGCAAAAGCCAGAGGGTTTCACAGTAACAGATGAGCCATTAATGCTGACTTGAGAAACACCCTCTCTCCAACCACTGTGTTTTAAGGGAGAAACCTTAGATGAGGAAGAACCTTGACAAGAAGCACAAAGCTCTTCAGAAACTTCAGAATAAAGCTCTTCCTGGGGGAGACATTAACACAGGCTGGATTTCTCTTTCCAAATAAAATTTTAAGCTTTCCATGTGAAAGAACAGTCAGATCAGCTGCAGGGATGTCAGGCATCAAGGAGGGTTAAACATAACCATTTGACCAGAAACACTTAGCCAAAAGCCAGCTCACTCTGGATTATTCTTGATGATACTTTGCTGTGGAAGTTACAACACTCCTGCTACAGGTCCTTGTAGCCAAGAGAATGAAAAGATTCTCCTCTCTACTTCAACACAAGGCAGGAGTTGTTATTCAGGAGTCTCTGGTGAGTTCTCTCATTCTCTCTTCCATTAAGCATTATGGATTTCCTGACAGGCAGCTCTAGAAAGTTACAGACATAGTCAACTTCGTCATACTTATGTGGCATCAATCTAAAATCAACAGAAGCTTGATGCCCATAAGTGAATGCCAAGTACTTTGGATGATGTGAAACAAGTCACTGGAAGAACAAAACACCCTGAGTCACATAAAATATATTCCAAGAGAAATAACGCACTCTGCCTCATTAAAACCATGTTTGACTGTTAAAGCACATTCTAGAAAGACAGGTTATTTTGGTATTTTGCTCAGCTTTCACGACTGGTCTAAGCAGATGAGTTTCCTTTCTCCTAGCACAGTTTGATGAGAACCACAAGCTTGTGACTGATGTTGAGGAAAATGCTACAGAACACAGTTTGATACACACTAAATTCAGAGAACATCACTTGGCAAAATATGTCCAACTAGATGACGCCAGCATCTTGACAAATCATATCTTCAGAGACCAAAGCTACTGGGCAGTAACACTTTAATAATCTCCAGAAGACTTATTGCTCAAGGATAGAAGGAAACATCTTTCCCTCACAATTCCTTTTCCTTCTTCTAAACACTGGACTGCCACTGCTTTGTTCCTTCCTGTAACAAGGCTGTGGAGTATAAAATCAAATGCACAAGGCTACAAGATGAACCATGTACAAGCCTGCCCCTCGCAACACACTTGCAAAGGGGACTAAAGGAACTGGTTTTGTCAGTTGTTATTTGATACTGGCCTTCAGCAGACGGGGGTGAGCGTGTGTCTATACGGTATAAAGCATGCTCCAAATGGCTCACCGGCGCTGGATCTGCCTGGCAAAGTTGTTGCTGGAAGCTGAGCAGGGGAACTGGACAGCCTCACTGTGCAGGGTGGCATTCCTGAAGAGGTCACAGAAGTTCTCAAACAGCTCCAGCAGCTCATCGGACGTGTTCTCGAACACGGCGATAACCTCCGTGGTCACCATGTTGTACACGACGAAGAACGAGGGCTGGGGAGAGAGGCAGAGGCAGGGGTTACCCTGGGGAGCACACCTGGAGAAGCTCTCCCTTCCTTCTCCCCACCTCACAGCACAGACCTACCCAAATTTCTCCACAGTACAGGAGAATCACACATCCTCACACTAAGCTATTCTCCTATTCAGATGCCTCAACATGTACCAAATTATCCACCTTTTAACTGTGATTATTTATAAGAAAACTTAATGGGCTTCCCATTTTTCAACTCAAATGGGATGCAATAGTTCTGTTTTCTCTTCCTCTCTGGCCCTGTCCACCAAATCCAAAATGCTTTCTCAAGTGCCAAATTTAATTTTCATTCCTGCTGACAAAATGACTTTAGATCCAGTGCTAGCTGGCCATAAATTATTTTTTCCTCTGCACAGAGACATTATTTTCTTCCCCTTCTTAATATGTACATCACACAGAGATGAGCCTTTTTAGTGTACTGTGCACTACACCACTGCCCACAGAAAGTTGTGCCCTCCAGGTACCCTGCCAGCACAGAAATGAAAATCTGAAAGACATTAATGACTTCTTTTTAATGCTGACATTCTTGTGCAAGAAGGCCTTTGTATTGTGCTGTGGATTTGGCAATGGTAATGTTTCCTGGCATGAAACTGGGGAAAAGGTGACATTGTGTCAGTGCAGCTACATCAAAAGGAAATGACATTCCCATCCCATTGGGAAAGGACAGACTTAATTCTCGGTCATTGAAAGTAGCTTTCATTAGAGACAGGAGTGCTGGCACCCCATTCTAAAACCTGCCCCCACTTGAGAGGTAATGAATTCCCGTGGTACATGCACGTGTCTGATTAATCTTCTGTCAATAGAGGCAACTTCTAAATGCTTCACCTCCTGCTCCCAAAAACAATGCTCAGGGATGACGGCAGGCACTGTGCCCACCCCACCCACCTCCAAATATCACAAGGTTTGTTTGTCTTACAGCCCCAAAATAAACTGTGAGAATACAATCCAGCCCCCACATGTCAAAATGAAGTGCGCTAGATGAGGTTACTCACTAGACTACTGCCTAAGGAGAGGGAAGCCCTTCTGAAATAAAGGGTTGGAGCAGAGAGAAAATGAGAGGAGGCAGCAGAAGGAAAAACTGTTTAAATTACTAAGGACTGCAGGGAGTATCCTCCAACCTTAAATAAAAAAGTTCCTTGGTCAGGTTAACACACAGACATATCTACAGGATGTCTGAGTGGGGAAACTACCCTCACTGCTTTTAAGCAGCACCCATAACACCAGCAAAACATCATCACAGTATGGGAGGCAGCAGCTGAGTGTCACAGAAATCACGCTGCAAAGCTGTCAAGTCTATCAACACAAGCTTGGAACAGAAACAACAACCCCCAAGCTACATATGCACAGCACAAGATTAAAGATCTCTAAGGATTCAGTGCAGACCCAGACAAAAAAACACAACCTACGAGCATGAACAGTGACTGTTCAACCTTCTTGGCAGAGAAGCCAGGGAGGAGAGAGTAGCTTGAAATTGGATGAAATTTCATGTTCCTTGTCTGATAGATGAAAGAAAAATTGGAGCTGTAGGTATTTTGTGAGCCAAGTTTTCTTCAGGAAGCCCTAGCACAACACCTACACTCAGGCAGGTCTGCAGAGACTGCTCCACATCTGGAATTATCTGCTGGAAGAACTGAGAAATGAGATGCTTTTCCTCTAGCATAAAACTCAGTGCCTGAGGCTAAACAAACCACAACCTGCATTTTAAAGTAACCCCTGGGTAAAGAGAATTGAGAGCTCCCTGAAGCAAACCAGGTGCAAAAGCCCAGGAAACCACAGTGGAGCACAGAGCTGAGACTGCCACAGACATTTACATCAGGGTCAGGAGCTCATTCCAGACATCAGCAACGAGCAGAACACTGCAGGCCACTTCCACAGAGCTTTAATATATCTGAGACAGTCATTCAGTTTTACACCAATGGGCAAAATAGATTAGATTAAGCCTTTCCTATTTCCTCACAAAGCAACTCCCCCAAACACTGCAGAAGAGAAAAATAAAACAAACCAAAGTCATCTTCCAGGAAGAATTAGACTCAGGCAACATGCAAAGAGCTACTGTCTATTTCTTCTGGGATCTAAGTCCTGGATCTGACAAAGATCGGTGGAAGAGAAGGGTATGAGAGAAAAACAAACATCTGGGGAACAATGGGACCTAATGCTGTACTGGAAATCTATTACAAATTCTTGTTAAAGACTCTCAACAGAAAAAACCCCAAGCTGACTAAAGGAATAAAAATTGGTTTTAAAAAAGACAAACTCAGTTTCAGGGAGCTCAAAATGTGACCACCACTCTAACAGCAGCGAAAAGAGATGATCAACCTGTGCGGTGGTGAAATGTCTGGACAGACACAGCACTGACTGAGCTACATTTACTGTAATTCCACTTCTTTAGTACTGAACTGAAAGAAGCAGCAGGCACATTAGCCAGATCTAACAGCTACTACTCCAATTTGGAGAGACCATAAATACTATCTCCTACTGAAGCTTGAAAGAGTAAGTATGCAGGCAGAACAGAAAAGGTAATTCTACTGGGGAAAAAATGAAGACTATTATATCTGAAAAACATGCTTTAAGATACATGAGAAAAGGGAGAGACTACCTCTACAATTTGAGTGGACTACATGAAATATCAGCTAAAAATAAATTCAGCTGGGGATCTGAGAGGGAAAGAGGGCTGTACAGCATCTATGAGCATGGGGAACAATCCCTGGAGAAAGGGGACTCACTAACCATGTCAGATCTTTTCTTTCTCATTTTTCAGCTGAGAAGGAAGAAATGAAATTATGCAAACAAAAGATAAAAAAGTTATTTAATATCAGACACATGAAATGTTCACGCAAGAATGAAGATCCTAATGGATGCTAATGGGATCCTAAACAACATTCACAGGCTCAGCTAAGAAACAAGCACTGTACTGCTTGAGCACTTGCCCCAAAGCAATGAGCAGCCTGAAGAGGGAGGCAGTACCTGAGCAACCTGGTCTAACAGAAGGTGTCCCTGTCCATGGAAGGTCAGTTGGAATGAGATGATCTTTAAGGTCCCTTCCAACCCACACCATTCCACAATTCTGTACCTGTGAAGGATCCGTCACCCTCAGCGTGACCACATCCTCACTAGTGTATTTGATAAAGAGATGGTTCTCATCCAGGAGCTGCATCTTCCACATGCGGAGCTGCCTCAGCTGGTCAAAGTACTGGAAGAACCTCCTCTTTGCTATGGCGCTTCCATCCTGCTCAGCCCTTCTCCACAGGTACACCAGCAGCCTGTGCTTCAGGGAGTTTATGAAGGGCTCTTTGTAGGGGTTGGCCATCCCTGTCTGAGTGTCCCGCTGCACCTCGGGATACACGGCAGACAGGGTCAGGAGATCATCCTCGTAGCAGAAGCGGCCAATGGTCCGCACGTCGATGAACGTCCCCTCGGGCGTCACCTGAAAAACGTGGATGGTCTGCTGCTGCACGGAGAGGATGGCCAGGATGTTCTTGTAGAGGTACAGCCCCTGGTTGTGGGACAGGATGACCTTGTCGCACTTGAAGGTGCGCGTGTCGCACAGCCTGCCCGTGTGGAGGTCTATGATGTGCAGGGAGTAATCCTCGAGGGGTGAGCGGGGGTTGGGGGTCACGGACTCGCTGTTGCGGTACACCTCGAAGAAGGGCGGGTGCGGCTCCTCCGGCAGGTAGGCGGCCGAGCCCACGATCACGTACCGGCAGTCGTCTGTGAAGAGGCTGCACTCCCGGTTCAGGTGCTCCCCGTTGGAGGCCACGTTGGTGATGTGCAGCAGCACGAAGAAGCGCTCGAAGAGCCGCCCCCGTATGTTGACGGACCTCTGGTCGTTGCCGTTGGCCAGGATCTCCCCCTCGTAGCCCTGCAGCAGGTCCTCGGCCGCCTGGCAGCCCTGGTACTCGTAGATCTCCAGGGAGGTCTGGTCGGAGGAGAAGGCGATGAAGTAGCGGCCGTCGGGGGAGAACTTGCGCAGGAAGCAGGGCGGCTTCTCCACGTTGACCACGGTGAAGTTGGGGAAGACATTCTGGTGGAAGACGCGGACCTGGTGCCAGTGGGTGCCGGCCTTGCCTGAGCTGATCCGGCGGCGCTCCAGGCGGTGGATGACATTCTGGTTCTGGATGCGCCGGGGCCGGATCGTGGGGGCGTCATGGTCCATGGTCAGGGCTCTACCTCATCCTCACCCTCCGGGCACAGCGCTCTGGGAACACACACAGGGGGAATTCAGGGCGCAAGGGGACCTGCTCACATGGACCCACAGCACCCCG